>JAGXCT010035516.1:0-82765 GCA_022495035.1 Philopotamus ludificatus | reverse complement strand
GAGCCTGAATAAGAGAATGTTGTGTATATGGTGGGACATTCGAGGACCAATACATCTTGAGCTGTTGAAACCGAACAAAAAGCTAAACTCGGAGAGGTACTCTCAGCAATTGGATATTTTAAAAACAGCGTCAGCGTAATTTAAGAACTCGTCAGAAACTCGCAGAGCTAGACCGAGATAATCTGTCACATTCACCATACTCTCCGGACCTTTCGATTAACCCTTTTTTTCTGTCCTTACACAATTTTTTGAAGGGCAAAAAATTCAAAAACAAAGATGGTAATAAATGGCAAGATTTCCATCATAAATAATGATGGAAATTATATTATTCACTAAAGTTTATTCAAGGTATATTTATTATTTTTTTTGTTTTATTCTAAAAACGGACAGAACTTTCCGGTAGACCTAAAATACTTTATATTATATATATTTTAGGAAGAGCGCCATAGAGTTTCGCGAGTTAATGAAATACTGTAAATGTTTTATGTGGACACTCTTTTAATGCATAATTCATATTTGTCATTAACCAAATTAAATATATGGAGTTCATCTAATTTATAAGTCAAGGGGAGTAAGTTGTATTTTTATAATAATTAATATAAAAAAATCATGAATATGAATATTCGGGTAAAGAAGTTCAAAGATGGCAGCTGCATTTTAAGTACATATTTAAACAAAAAAAATTGCAAAGGATAAAAATAAATTTTGATATAATTTTTCACTAATGTATTCATAAGAAAGCAAAAATCTGTTGTGAATTCTAAGTTATAAAATAATCTGATTTGTTTTATTCATGAAAGCGCTTCTCCGAGTCTCACCTCTAACCAAGGTTAGTATTCCCAGCGGCATCACCAACATGGCCACCATCAGATCGGTGACGGCCAGCGACATCAGAAAGTAGTTGGTGACATTCTGCAACCGCCGCTCCCAGCAAATGGCGAGGCAGACGAGAATGTTGCCGGCGGCCGTGGCCAGCACCAGCAAGAGCGCCAGCAGGGCCCACCAGTTGTCGAGGCCGTCGTCGTCGACGCCGTCCTGCGTCGGCGACGACGCCAGCCGCCAATCGTTGTTCACTTCACTGGCGTTCACAAACTGGACACTGTAATTTTTCACATCGAACGTCCAACCGTAGTACAGAAACGTACTGTTTTCTTCGCCACCCACCGCCACCTCCGCATGGTCACTCCGCGAACTGACGTTTCTGTACAACTCACCGAGATCGTGAACAACACTCGCGTTATACTTGTGTCTCTCGTGTCGCAAGCGATTAGCGCCGGCGAAAGGGTTGACATTAATATTTGCAACATCTGCCGCCACCATCGTGATAGTAAATTTAATCTCGCCGCTTATTACAAAACATCTGTAAGGTATTGCGTGAAATTTAATAATTAATAAGAAGTAATTTGGGGTCTGAATAAAACTCGGCCGAAAAAAACGTTCATTTTTTTCCGAAAACTTTTTTTCCCCCGTTTAGAATTTAATAACACTTTATAAAGTATTTATAAGTCAGTTAAAGTTTATGTTTACGCTTTTGAGTACCAAGGGCTGAAACACGGTAAACTTTTCAATTGGCCACTCTGTATCCTGCATAATGAAGATCGGTCGAAGTCGGGTCGAACCAATTATTTTTAACAATCCCTCGCAAAGAAACCGTTGATAACTCCTATAGTTTCGAGTTATAATCTCACTAGTAATTAATTAACTCTTGAAATAATACTTAAATAAATTAACACATTGTCTACAGGGCGAATCGCGGTCAAACATGCGCTGAGGCGGGCGACCCATTCGCCGAAATTTGTTAAAACGTTTTTAACAAAAAAATCTCTTTTATTAATCGAGATATTCGACCGAAAATTTAAGTGCTTAATATTTAAATCTAACATTTTTGGAAACGGGTCGAATTGAAGGTTTATGTGTGAAATTTCAAGGTCATTGGGTCACTAGGATAGGCCATTTTTATTATCCACAACAGCTGTGTTTAAAGCTCAGAATGTTGAGTAACGTCATAAATAAAGCAGAACAATTGAGAATTTCTAAACATATTCCTTCTCGTAAAAGAGCCATACAATATTTAGAATAAATGGTTTTAAATGCACCTGCCGTTTTTTCCAAAATCTTCTCAAGGCTTGTAATTCTATTACTATCAAGTATCTAACCGGAAGGAAAATATTTGAAAAAAACAAAATTTGTAAAAGTTACAGCCGATCAAATGCATAGTATCGGTTAGCTTGTGATAATGCGCGTCCCGGACATACAGAAAAACGCTTTTGACGTGGAATCTACGACCCCCGTAAGTAATGAGTTAATACGCAATATGTTCAAAAATAAATGTTTTAAAATATTTTTTAAGAGTAAATCTGAGCCGAAATACAAATAATATAAATTCGATTCTCTTTTTGCGTAGTAAGACTTATTTTGTCCAGATATTATGAAACATACAAATATTATTTTTATAATGACGTATAGTATTAAAACTAGATATTTTTCAAATCCGAAATCCTGTGATTAAACTTTATTATATTTTAGATATTATTATCTAACAAATAATGAAACAAGTTATGCAATTCCGTTTAAATTTAAATATAATTATGGTATGGTATCAAGAATTTTACAAGGAACTAATGAAATTAAAATCACAGCGAATAGTAAACGAATTCAGATTCCAAACAAAAGTGCAACAAAACAAGGACAAGTTGTTAATTTTATTCAAGATACTTTATTTAAAAAAAAAATGTTTCCAGCAATAAAAGTTAGCGATTTTTCCCTAGCGAAGAACAAGAGTTAACGAGCAGGTTTATTAGCAATTATCGATATTGAATAAATATTTTAACTTTTAAACTTCAATTTAAATAAAAATCAAGTACTTTTGTTAACCTTTTCCCCTCCGTGGTCCAGACGTGGCCTCAAAAGATTTTTTAGCAAACAACTTTAATCATGTTTTTTTTTTATTTAATTTAAAAAAATATTTTTTTTTGATTGGATATCAAATCTGATAACTTCATGGTAATCCCATGGTAACCATGCCCATGGTCCGCCATAAGGGAATCATGCACATGGTCACGTTCCTCAGCAATGAGGGAAAGTGGTTTAATATCTTATATTATATAAAAATAAAAATAATAATATGTAATCGCTTCACGACTCAAAAAAAAATCAGATCAAATCCTATAGATCCTCTAAATTCCTTTTTCCAATGAGTGTCACTTTTAATAAATTTGTAAAAAAATATAATGAGAGTAACTCATAGATTTGACTATGACTATTTAAAAAAAAATGTTCAAGATTTCTAGTAATAGGACAGAACTACTGTTTTATAATTATTGGAACGTACCCTCCTAGCAAAAAGAGAATCAGGTAGCTAGTTAGTATAATCAACTCATTTATTACAAGGTTTTGATTACTCCCCTAAATTTTGGTGTAAAAAATCGTATAAAAATAGGTAATAATAAAAACCTAATAAATAAATTATACAAAATATTAATATTATTCATACAATTACGAAAAAATAGCACTAACGACACGTATAATGAGTTTATATATAGAATTTAATGAAGCTTTTTTCATTAATGTAATTCATTGTTGATTTTTTTATAGGAAATTTTTTAAAAATGTAGTATTTGTTTTTTTAGTGGACAGAGTAAATAATTTATACATTATATTAATATTGATTTTTTTATGTAAAAAACGTCTTGTTTAAACAGTCTTACACTTAATGATACATTGTGTCTGGGTTCGAAATTTATCGATAGTAAATTAGGAAATTAATTTGAGCTTACGTGTCCATTGTTATGGACAAAGCATCATTTAACGACATGAATATTTACAATGGCATTAGCGTCGATCGAACGTTTTGTCAATGTAAATACAATATAACCAAAAAAAACTACGCCACTTCGAACAAAACTCAATTTGCGTAATTAAGTTGGCGGGCCGTTTGTGAATTTTCCTAAGAAAATAAGTTATAAATTCAATAATGCGATTTGATGGAGTTTTCAAAAGATTTCTAGAACGGATATTCGACCACATAGTAGTACGGCAGTGGTTCCGTTCCGTAAATATTAAATTAAGCCCCCGGGCGGAATTTATCTCGGGGATAGATCCGTTTCCCGCTAATAGAATGCAAGCCAATAACCGTTTCTAAAAATACCTGGAATTTTCAAACCCGTCTTGGCCTATTGTGCTCTCCGAATCAACCCTGATTTTCCGATTGAATCCAGAACTGTTCCATCTCTACCCGCATTGAATCAGGAAACGTATCCCATAAACGCGGGCCCTGCCATGTTCCCATTCTCGAATTTCTATTGGGAACCAGTTTCTTGTCAAAGAGAACCTCGCTTTGGCGAGTCCGCTGACCGGAACGCAAATCCATTGTTTCGTTTCTTCGCTGAACATAACAAAACAAGAACGAAAAACTTTGAGCACAGGGCTTGTCCCGTCCATCATCTTTCGGGAGACGTAGCGAAATTTCATATTTTCTGATACAAAATATCACATATGCTTAGAATGATATATATCAACATATAAGGTTTAATAATAAAAAATATGTGGATTTTTTTAATTTCACCTGCTAAAGGAATCCACCGGAAAAGTGATAAAAAATAAGCATTTCAGAGTACTTCAAAAATAAAAATAAAACTCTGGTACGAGTGTATTACGGGACTATTCGAATAAGACAAAGTTTTTTCGAGAAAAAATCTGCCATGTTTTTTATAAAAATTGGCAGACAGATATCAAATGGTAAATTATTCATCATTCAATCACATTATTTGTATGAATCATTATGTCCTAAGAAAATTATATTCAATAGGCAATTAATAAAATATCCTAATCCATATGCATTATTCAAACGTATATAAATTAATTAATATCAATTGATATATTTCTATAACCAATAACTTAATGTATAAAGCCATTATACATTTTTTTTGAATAAAATATTAGTATTTCTATGATGCGTGCGATTATGGTTAAATTCATATAAATGTGTCGTAATTTTGTCTCGAAATGCGAATCCCTGAAATATTATCGTAACCGAAAAACCACCTGGACCTCTGTCTTTTGTAAATCCCAACATATGATCAGTCGTTAGGGAGCATCTTAACCTTTGACTTTCTAAACGGCTTTATCTTCTATAATAATACTTTGGCCCGAGACTTGATAAGCCTTTACATATTTCAATTTAATCAAAAGACTTAAATAAGATTATTTCAAATGGCAACAATATTTGAATCGCATTTTATATAATTAAATATATATATTACAAATTTAATCACATTGTCAGAATCTCGACATCGCAAAATTTAATATCTCAGTTAATCCCACGAATCTTTACTTATACAAAAATAATATTCTAACTCTGAAACATATACAAAGAAATTATTTTAAAAATTACAGAATTTCAATTTATGACAAAACGTTTAATATTTTCACCAGCACGCGTATTTATTTATTCCACAAATTATTAATTCAATCACATTTCGAGATTTTTTTCGCATGTATTGCAGATATGCAACAGTGTCAATTGCAAATGATGGTATTGGCCTCGTTTAAAAAATCGCTAGCCGATGCACGAGCGACCGCATGCATATTAATGGCAACGTTCAATATTTTTTTTTAATTTGGCACACACCGACGACAAACGGTTGGTCGAACTCGTTCGACTCGCGGAAAGTTTGCGTAGGGCAGGACACGGGGGCGGCGCGACCGCAGGGCCCCGCGGGCGGCGCTACACTGGGCCGCTCTACCTTCGGGAGCCCCCATCCCCCTGCTAGCCTGTCGCTCTAGCCGACAAACCGGCCTAATGCCGTTTTTAATCAACTCAAAAACTAAGTCAAATTTCGGTTTTATAATCCCCAGCATAGAACAGAAACGGGATGCTTTTGTATATCCGAAAAAGATCCGGTCCTGGGATGGATTTCAGAAATCTAAAATAAATTATATTCGTATTTTAAACACCGACGAAAATCGTATTTTAAAATTAAAATTCAACTTATTAATATATCACTATATCAATAATTATTTATATATTATTCCTCGATAGCTACAACTTGCAATGCATAAAACCCTTTTGATTTGGATGGAAAATAGACATAGAGACCCGATTTTACTTCTTCGATATTTTTACTAAACATGAAAAGTGCTCTTTGAGGAGGTCCTTTCCACAATGAAAGGATTGCTATTGTGCAACAGGGTTAATAATCACTTGCGGCTTGTCACTTGTGACTATTTATAAGCAGATAACGTCTAGAGACGAGGAAAATAAATACATTTCTCTCGGCAAACAACAAGAGAGTTAAACTTGTTTAAAAAAAAACGCATACCATAACGACATGAGTCCCAGTAATATGGACACAAAAAGGAGCCCTAACGTCACGTGTGAAACTCAGGTTCATTTAGCCTCGACTACCATTCGAGAGTGTGGTAAGCGCTCAGCGAGTGACTATCTCATTGCTGGCTAATGATGATGATGATTATGATAAAAAATGCTGCAATGATAGCAATATTTTAAATGGATTATGAAAATAAACGGATTTTTAACTTTATTCAGCGTGTATTCTAATTTGTTTGTTTGCTAAAGGGACAAAAATACCATATTCCTAATTAAAAAAATAATAAAACATGTTTTCCCTCGATAGCTACAACTTTTTTTGCATATTTCAAGTAATTTTAATTTACCATTTGCATAAAAATCTCTCCCGATTTCACTTCTTCAATATTTATATTAAACATGAAAGTGCGCTTAGAGGAGGTATTTTCCATAATGAAAGGATTGTTATTGTGCAACAGGGTTAATAATCACTTGCGACTTGTCACTTGTGACTCGTTATAAGCAGATAATTCCTAGAGAAGAAGAAAATGTATACCGTGGCAAACCTGACAATAAGAGAGTGAAACTCGTTACAAAAAACCGCATACCAAGACGACTTGGGTCTATACCCCGTGGTATGGACACAAAAAAGGAGCCCACATGTCACGTGTGAAACTCAGTTCGTTTAGCCTCGACTATCATTCGAGAGTCTGGTAAGGGCCATATGCTCAGCGAGTGACTGTCTCATTGCTAGCTAATGATGATGATAATGATAAAAAATGCTGAACTTTTATTGGCGTATGTTATAATATTTTGTTTGCGAAAGCGACGAAAATACCGTATTTTTAATTAAAAATTAATAAAATACTTATATGTTTTCCTTCGATAGCTACTAACTATTTTCCATATTTCAAGTAATTATAATATGTCATTTGCATAAAAATTAATTGATTCAGGTAAAAAAAAATAAAGAGTTTTCACTTCTTCGATGTTTTTAAAAAAAATGTTGGATACAAAATGGTCCATTGATCTAAATAAAAGGCAATCCGACGGTGCCATATCAGGTCAATATGGTGAATGAAAAATTACATTCCATTCGTATTCCATTAATTAAGTTCACACATTATCGTTCTAAAAATATGTTTTCTCCATTATTACGGGTCCTTTTTCACGAATTGATTAATTTAATCTATTCATCTTATCTTTGAATATTTAAGAATTGTTTATGAAATAAATACTTTACAATTTCAGCATAAATAGAAAAGATCTTTTTTGACTGTTAAGTTCAGTTTCGGCGTTACTAGTGGAACCTGCCCTTTAGAAAGCTATTGACTTTTTGATGATTTTGATTCGAATATATAACCAACTTCTCATCCCCTGTCGCAAGACGAGAAGACATATTAAATTCTAGATTTTACGATATCCAAACACCCTGTTTATGAATCTTGTAAATTATTTTAAAATGTTATTGCACTCCAGACCGACATTATCCGATTGCATCTGCAATTTGTAGATTGTTTATGGTAGAATTTGCTTCGATTTTAATCCGTAACACGTCATTTTTAACTATCTTTACCCTCTCACATCGAGGTTTATTTTTCAGTCAAAATTTCCACTACAAAATTATTTTATCCATTTCTGACACTGGCGAATAGTCAATATGTCCCTGTAAATTTCACATTTTTGTCGCAGTCGTTGCATTTTTTTTTTAATGAAATTCGTATAACTCGCAATTTCGTAAAAAATGTTTATCCGGCACAAACACTTGCATTTTTTTTCGCAGGTAGACAAAGACAAAGAGTGCAAGCTGAAAATCGATCCTCATCTCACCAAAAAAATAATTGTTATAAAATAGCGAGTGGAAAGTGGAAGCGAACAGTAGGGCTTCTCAGTAGAAAAAATACTGCGCTGCAGCAGACAATAAGAGGAGGAATACTGAGATACTATATAATAATATTTTATTTTTTTAAATTATTATTTCAAAAGCACAATCTGTAAACTATTACAATGAGTTGCTTTTATCTTAATTATTAACATGCAGATAAAGGATCCAGCAATCACCAAGGCAAGGGATTTATTCAGGCTTTTTTAAAATATCGAACGTTCTGCTTCATTTTAAACGCCTCTTCGTATTTGAGTTTTCCTCTCTCGGCTGTGATAACAGTTTTTTGGGAGGATTTTTAGTCTTAGGTTATATTTATTTGTGTAGGACTCGATTTGATCTATCACAGACATTTAAGTAATTTCTAATTGGATTGGAAGCGATGTATTACTTTTATATTCGAGGATTTTGCTGTGCCCCAGATTTGAATACCATGTCCAGATCGGACGTAATATGCATTTATAGAAAAGCAGTATATTATTTAGGGATAATCTGAGCGTGGTCCGATGAGCCAGTGTAGATTTCGAAATTGTATCCCTGATTGCTTTCTCTTATTTATTATATGTTTTATATACGGCGACCTAAATACATTCCCAGGTAGTTAGAGCTTGCCTGGGGATATAGATCGCCATCGATGCTTCCTGGAGGGAAGTTTCTCATTCATAGGGCGAAAGTGATATGGACTGACATTTCCTATGGTTTGATTTCCTATAATTTTCCACATTTTTAACCAACGGTGAATATTAATTAGACTTCCTTGGAGCATTTCGGATGCTTTGTCAGGATCGTTTCGGATATCGGTCTAGTTCAGTTTAAAGATTTATTTTCTATCATAATTTTGAACAATTTATTCCTTTTATTGTAACATGCATCCTACATGAAATAATATAATGATAATAATAATTTATTATTAATTACATTAACAGATGAATATAATTTAATTTATTAAACGAAACAACTCATGTGAATATTTATTTACATTTTTAGGTTTTTTCGGTTTTTGATTTAGTTTCGTATTAGTTTCGAAGCCCCTGACTTTTTTACTCGATTTTTCATATCTCTAAATTATAACAGCTAACAATATAGTAAGCATCAAATATGGCTATCGATTTCAAGATACGTCAAGGATAAGTGTGCCAATACAATAAAAAAATGTAACATATCTCAGCATATTTAAAATAAATAATCCTTTATTTTTTTTAATAAATGTAAGATTGGATAATTCGTTTATAATGCAAATAAATTCAATAAGTTTAAAATTTTATTACAAACCAGTAGAACATAAAGTTTTTGAGAAAGAAAATTACTTTTTAGCTTCAGCGGCACGATCCGAAACAGATGCGGAATGACAATCGTGAGACAAAGTTACGAAAAGGCAATAAGGGCCATTTCGTGTCTACGATCGAGAACTTCTGTTCAATTTTAACAGCGGCTTAATATATTTATTATATATCGCAGCAAAAATGTGTTTATTTATGCGTATATTGCCGTGTAATCCCACAACTTGGCCAATGCCATCCACTGTGCTATAGAAACAATAAATAATTTAACGGATTTAAAGTATTCGCGAACATATAATATACGAGCCATTTAATGAGCCATGACCTAGCAAATGTGTCAAAAATTGACAAAGGTATGCGAAGTTTAGCGCGCTTATGAGGGTCTTCCTACCAAAATGGATATTTTCCAAAAGTGGTATGAGTGTGTGTAAAGTGTTTCGGGTTAAACCCGAAACACGGAATAATATTTAAATACTGATGTATTAAAAGGGATCACACCGTAAAAATATATATAATATCCTTCAACAAATATTTTATTATGTCACAAACTATATTTAACAAATATAGATAATCAGGTAAGCATTCATATGGAAAGGGTAACAGCGTAAAAAATCAGTGTATAGGAAAAACACTATATATTTTCCGGGTTTCGTGAAAAACAACAACAGAATAAACATCGCCTCTGTTTGTCTTTATTATAACACCGAAAAATAGCTATCTCACTTCGGATAATTGGACATATTAAATTAGATTAAATCAAACACTAATTGGACATCATAAATCAAGATATATTATTATTATTTTATTTAAAATATTGATGGAAAAATTATCGAATTTATTTAATAAAAAGCATTAATTAATATCGATATTAAAAATTACTTTAAATGTATTTTATTTATTTATAGTAGTATATAAAAAAATATGTATAAAATAATCCCAACGTAATATCAAGCATGCGAAATAATCTCAACAATATTTTAAATAAAATGATAATATTTAAAGAATTATTAATTTTTTTTTCGTGACCTTCATGACCATGAAAGAGAAAGTTAAGTTTTCGCTTAGCGCTGTGTTGCACTGCGACTCGAAGCAGTCCCGCACTGTCCATACTGAGTATTTTTTTAAAAACTCTTTATTTCATTTTTAATCTTCCGCAGCAAACCCCAAACCGCATTACGATAATGCGTTCCATGCGAAATAATTTATTAATTTATGACAAATAATTGATTCTTTTTTACTAGAAAGCTGTCTAGAGACATTTGTTTTAGCTGACTCTTTAAAATTTGGTGAAAATGTGACACAGCGTTATCATTGAATATGTTTGTAGCACGCATAGCCACCTCCTTATTAGGATGATGCCTCTCAATGTACGAGGAAACGGTTTCCAGCATTTCTTATTACGTCAGAAGATTGTTTCTCTGCTACTTCCTCTTCCTCCAAACTCTCCTTCATAACTTCTTGCTGTGAAATACGATCCAACACACACAAGTGCGTCATACGTTTGTGACTTCTACTTTCTGCGTCACTCGTAATGCGAAATGTCGCTCGTTAAGGGAGCAATTTTTTCACTTTTTTTTGCTCGTTATGCGAGTTACTCGTTATGCGAGGTGCTCGTTAAGAGAGGTTCCACTGTATATCGAACATTTATATGAGTAGGTGATGCTTTAGAATTAACTATAATATCTATTGTCAAGAAAAAAATATCATGCGCTTTAACTTGTTCGCTCTGTGTTTTTGAACTAATGATTTGTATCCCAAATTTTAAAGCAAAATTTGATATAAGAATACATATAAGATTTCGCTACAATTTTAAAATGAAAAAAATGTGGACTGGTGTATTAATTTGTACATGTTAAAAATAATAAGTATTTACTATTAATTCTGGTGGTGGATGAAATTCCCCTGTATACCAGCTTCATTTATCTTGATTTCTTCTGTGTAGCACAATACTTTAATTAACTACGTCCTTTAAAAAAAAAGAAGAATAAAATTATAAATTTTATCCAAAATTGTTTATTTTTTTTATATTTTTATGATGTCTTGTTGTATGTTGTTTTGGCGAATTGCATCTAATAATTTTAGTAACGTTAACCGTTTATTTACGGCTCACCTGTTCCGTATCTCACTGATTCAGCTCTGATCCAGCATCTTGCCCAGTTTTCCAATCTCGTGCATTACTTTGTAAACATTTTACGGTTTATGCCGGGAAATATGCGAATTCGGCGAGTACACATATAAATTTGTTCTTCAACTTCAGACGCAGTTTATGGTTCGGAAAAACTGTGCTCCGGAATAACGTCGTAAAGCCGCCCCGTATAAAACCGGTCATTTGCGAATTTTTATTTTGCTCACGGAAAAAAATCAATTTTTATCCGTCACATAAAGCTGCACTCGGCGTCGTCTACATTTATGGCAGACGCTGAGGACGTCTTTGCGATTGTATGACGCGTGAGGTCTGTAAATGTTAACGGCGATCCTTAGTTTGATGATCTAAATAATCGTTAATAATAAAAAAAAAGTAAATAAAATGGTATTGTATTGGACTAAAATTCTTTTTACATTTTCCATAAGTAAAAAACAGCTTCCGAGCACAACTGAAACCTTTTAAACAACCAACAAAAAAGTAAGCATCCAATATGTGCACAAATATACCAAAATAACAACAAAATATTGATTAATAAACTTATACAGCCCGCAAAATTTAAAATATCTTTTTATTAAACCGCGAATTTCAAAACCTGATCTTTTATCCCTGTATTTTTTATTATATATTTTTAATAGCTTGACGCATAGTAGAGTCATTAAATTAAATACATGCCCAATTATATCTTTTTAATAACTGACACTCGTATCAAAACTAATAATTTTTCTTTTATTCGAGACATACAATTTTGTTAGAGTTCAATTTTTAATTTGGTTAATGGATGATTCATTAATAATAATATTTATGTAATAAAAAAATTGTAATGTTTAATTTCACTGACTGCATCCACTAACATACATGTTTCAGATAATATCACAATTTTTTTCTGACGTTATTTTGATACTATTCTCAAAATACGAAAGATTTTAAAATAATAAACGATATGAAGCTTAAGAGAATTTAGTCGACTTCATTATATATTTTGATTTTATATATTTAAATCACTTCGTCAAACAGATAGATGATATAGCAGCAACTATAATGTAGACTATTGCCAAAACTGACATGATTAAATAAGCATAACCGAATGCATAGCATAACCAAGTTCATTGTAAATAAACGATAGTTTTTATCAGAACAACGTAACGAGTGTTTATAATAATAATTATTAATTAATTTGATCAAGATCTCAGAAATGCAACATTCCAACGAATTTGAGCTGGTTGCAATCGGTTGCATTTTTTCATGGATAATAAACCCAAACAAATATTTGCATTGTTTTATTTTTTTTCAATATTAAATGTGGAATTTATTTATGGGATTTATTCGTTCTAATATTATTTAATGAATGATTCAACCTGATATTTATTTATATAATTTTTGACCTACGGCGTAAATATTTTACTACCGACATCTAGAATTATCCTATCAAATAAATTTCTGTTATTTATATTTCTCCAAATACTTGGCAGTATTTTCATGAAAAACATATAAAAATAATGGTGTCGCCAATTAAAAATCTTGAATAATTCTATTCAAATATTTTTAATAACCTGTGCAACTTTCCTTTTATAATGTACAATTTTAAATTGAAAATACGTATTTGAATTCATTTAATATGAACAGTGGCATTTTAAATCCTAAAAAATTCAAAGGTTTACAATTTAAACCGGGAATCCATATACTGTCGTAAAAATTAATGTGACTTATGAGAAGGTCGCCAAAAAGTAAACACGATGATTTGGCAACATTAAAAAAAAGAAAATGCACCAGTTTGCCTGGCACAACTTTGAAAAAGGATCGAAACCTTAAAAGATATTTTGCCAGATTTTATTTATATCATTTATTACTCAGGATATTTCTTTTTTATTTCTATATAATGGTGGCGTAGGTGTCTGTGGCACATCTGAATATTGTTAGTATTGGCGAACTTCCTGACTCGTATCAAAGGAGATTAGAAAACCGGAAAGGCAACCATTGCAACTTTAGATACGGGGTTGGAACAAAGGCGTCTCTGCAGAGGCGAAGGGTACTGGAATAGGTTAAATAAAAATGTCAGCACCAGAAAGTCTTGTCGACGTAGTCCATTTCTTCTATCCGACTATAGGAATCCATTCATAATCAGTAGGTACATTTTTCTTCAAATTGCTGTATTATAACTTTTTGTCAATGACTGAAAAACAATGAAAATATTTATATAAAAATACATAATACTGAATTCATACAGAAATAATTTGTATATTTTAAAAACGCCTACATCTCAGTAAAAGTGAAATCAAAGTTTTACTCAATTTTATAAGCTCTTAGAAAAATATACCTTGAAAATCCTACGAAACAGAGCATATTTTTTTTTATTGGTTAGACTTGGTTTAGCAATGTTTAAGAACATCCTTAAAAAATAATCCAATGTATTGTCGCTTAAAATTAATATAAATGTATCTACTTTTCATCTTCAATTATCAAATTGTCCAAAATCGATTGCTATTAGTGGGCCATCAAAGAACGTAGACACCCTTTTCGACCTTTTCAGTAGTCAGCTCTAGCCTCATCCACACCTAGAGTTTATTCCCTTATATTCACTGACAGGGTGGATATAAAATTGCCAACTTAATATTTAGATTTTTATTATACATTCTCTGGATTAAATATACATCACTATTAAAACCGTTAAGAATAGATATTTAATTTTTTAACGTTTCACTAAAAACTAGGATTTCGGGTAAAAAAAACGAACCATATTACATTTTTAAATTGATATTAATTAATTAGGTCCAATCATCCGCAAATTCACGGGAGTGGAAACCAAGCTGACCGAATCACATACCTACCCGCCGATGTCTTTGGCGTATCCAACTAAAAAAGGTACAATTATAATATATATTTAATAGAATTGATTCGGTGCTTTTATCTGCCTTATACGATTTTACGCTCGTACCCAAATCGGCAATTCAAACATTTGTCTGATCTTTAGGGCGTCGGCTCTTGTCAACTTCGTCAGCGTCTTCGGAGGAAATCGGATCTACCATATCCGTCAGGAAATTATTTAAATTGGTATGAAAATATTGTTTAAATTCCAAAATTAAATTGGAATCGAGTACCTAAATTAGCATATTAACTATTCATCTCATCATCAGTGCGATGTTCAACGGCTTCATCAATCGTTTTACCGCTATGAGAGCAAATCGTCGACTAGAGGCGTCGTCGGCGTCTCCTACGAAAACCAGACCTACCACCACAATGTAGTATTTTGTTACTCAAAGTAAAATTTAATTATTATGCTAGGAATATTTTATAGCGCTTTTGCATATACTAACAAATATTGATAAAATGTAACTTACTTTCATATTTATATAAAACAGATGTATATATACACTCAATTCTTTTTTTACATGCTCTACTCAATATAACACATATTTTAACACGATCCTAGATACAAAAAAATATATATTAATATGCATGTATATTAATTTTCCCTTTCCCATGGTAGCTTTAGTAAAAATATAATGTGTTATTTTCTAAAAAAAAAATAGTCGACGTCGTGAGGTTAGTGAATTTAACCCATCCGTCGCAGCGGCTCTAAAACAACCGAGTCGCCCGAAGGGGGTCTATTAAAGACCCCAAGCATTTCATGTCAAGATATTGATGAATTCTTTATTAATGATATTGATGAATTTTTATTAATCATGATATATTTCAAAATTTAGTCGATATTTTGTGTTGGAATATTGTTGTTTTTTATTTTGCATTTGCGAACAATAAAGGTCAATGATTATAAATAATAATTATTCTTTGGACTTTTTTAGACAAATACAAAAAGTTTGTGACATGTAGGATTTATATTAATCAAAAACTTGGGGTCTCCAATAGGATCATTCATGGATCTATTAAATTATTATAATAAAAAAATAAATTGTAATTTTCTTCGTAATGTATGATTTAAATCCAACGTTCAAAATCATTTTTGAAAAAAATCTTTGGGTTTCGATTAGAAGAACAAAAGTAGGTTCCACTTCTTTTTCAGATTGATTTTTTTTGCGAAAACTTTTTGTAATAGCCTTCCAGCCATGGAGTTGATAAGGAGCGAATAAGATAGAGCAAGGTTATGGGAATAGGGTGGATGTCGAAGCACTACACAATTCAAGAATGAAGTCACAGTTTCACCCGATTTCAAAAGCTCTTAGTAAAATATACCTAGAAAATCCTACGAAACACAGAGCATCATTTTTTAATTAGTAAGACTTGGTTTAGCAATGGTTTAAGAACATCCTTAAAGATTAATCTAATGCAACTTTTCATCATCAATTATCAAATTGTCTAAAATCGATTGCTAGTAGTGGGCCATCAAAGAACGTAGACAGGCACCCTTTTCGCGCTTTTCAGTAGTCAGCTCTCGCCTCACTCACAGCTTATTTACTTTCCCAGTGCAATAAAAAGCTCATTTTCGTTTTCAATAAATTATTCTTCAGTGCAATATCATGCTTTGTTATGCGTACATTATTTTAAATTAACACGTTTATTATAGTCAAACATAATATGACAACTACCCTTCTTCTAGTTTTCAGTCAAAATATATCTTTTAGATTATAATTTAATTCAACTAAAACATATCTAAATGTTTACTGCATCATTTCTCCATAATTGTTTTGCTTTCCTGCCTGTTCTGTTATAATAAAGGTTGACGTAGCAAAAATGATCGGGATCGTCAATATGTATATAAAATATGGGTAAAGTATTATCGCAAAATTTTTAAAGTTTCTTAAAAATGTGCTGAAATGCCAACTTTGGAGTTTAGAAATTCTTTGTATTAAAATAAAATTCTCTGGAATAATAATAATATACTCACCGTACTTAAAACCGTCAACAAGAGACCTTTAATTTTTTTAACGTTACTATAAACTAGGATTTTGGGTAAAAAAGGAACAATATTACATTTTTAAATTGATATTAATTAATTAGGTCCAATCATCCGCAAATTCAATATTGCGTTAACTTTACGTTTGAAGTAGTGTAAAAATTAGCAAATAAAAACGATAGCAAATAAATTTCCAATAAAAAATAGCGCCGCCTTGTTTTTCTGGCCCATTACAACAATATGACGAAATAATTTCCGCGTCGTTGTTTCGGCGTGAATTCAAAGACATTCGGGGGCGTAATTAGCGCGGCGTCGAACTCGCGACGCCTTGTTTGATTTACTAAATGGCGTCGTGCCTTAAAATAAACGCACCCTTCACGGGCATTGACTTGATGATCATTCCGACATAATTAAATTGAAGACGAATCATTAGGCACGCGGCGCTCTGATCGTTATCCGTTCGCGTCGCCCCTAATGTCTATCATTAACTATCTGTAAAATCGTTTCAATACATTTTATTACGGCAACATGCTGACCCAAAAATAGCGACGGGGAATATTCGGGAAACGGTGCAAATAAAATTTCGATAAAAAAAATCAATAATCATTTTTTCTGAACATTATATGAATAATTTCATTTTTAAATATTTAATAAAATATAATATTTCAAAGATTCGACCATATAGGCAACCAAATTTGGATTGTCTGCACAAACACGAAGATAACTATTCTTTGCAATACTTCAGCAGTCTAAAGGATTTCTTTTAAGAAGTTACAGATGGTCTTGGACATAGATTAGATTTTTCCAAGGCAAGACTCGCAGAATTAAATTATTAATAATTACAGTTGTCAATTTAATAGCTGTGCGACCTATTCCACATTTTTACAGGAATAAGATTCTATAAATAAAATTGATGTTAAATGATGAGCGGTGGCAGACCTGATGAAATATATATAATTTATATTTCTTAGAGACAAGGATCCGAAAAAATTTGCTCACCAATATTTCATAACATATAATGAAGATTGTTAATTATTTTAAAACTAATCAATTTAAAACTTCTTCATCAAAATCTTTGTTTAAAATGAACTATAGACTTAATTGCTATATATTATTAAAAATAGATAGAATATGCTTTATTATGGCATAAATAAAATTAATATTCAATTTAAAATCATAAAGATATACTCAATTGAATTCGCAAATATGTCGCCCGCTTTTTTTTGTCCTAGCATGATTAAAAATGCAATTACTCAAAAAGTGCATTAAAGTGTCAAAATATTTTTTATTTCCGTTAATAATGAATATATTTTCTCTGTGTTGGCATAGTTATTTTTACCCGGATGAACTGTGCTAACATATAAAAATCTAGCTAAAGTTAAAATATGTTCACAAAGTTTAAAAAATGGAAAATATATAATCTCAATTGAAAATTTTACCAAAGGAAGGCAACTTATATTAAAAAAAAACCATTACATTTTTAACCAACTTTAATATTTAAACTATTATTTGTCATTTTTCTTTTTTCAGAAATAAATTTTCGTAAAAGCATTTTTGGCAGCAAAATTCATGATCCATCTCACAGTGCAAGGGTTAGATGCCTTTTTTAATAATCGATACCAAGGTCCGCGCGTCTTAACATTTTGGTGGAAGCGCTGTGTAACCTTTTTTTAAATAATTCCATCTACTTAAACTAATTCACGTTATATGATTTTACATACTACTCTTCCTTTTTAATAAATGAAAATTTCAATATAATAAAAACTTATTTTTATTAGGACTGCAAATATAACAAAACTATAATTATATGACACGTCATATAATCATTGATCTAAGATATTCCGGTCATACTATTCCTCAATAAATCTTTTATTTAATTTATTGATTTTCGTTCGATTGAAATGATTATAGATCTTTTGTAAATAAATGCACATATTTATTTATGTTGTATGGTAGTTTATTCAGAATTAATACTCCCTATC
This sequence comes from Philopotamus ludificatus, assembly GCA_022495035.1. Classification (NCBI taxonomy): domain Eukaryota; kingdom Metazoa; phylum Arthropoda; class Insecta; order Trichoptera; family Philopotamidae; genus Philopotamus; species Philopotamus ludificatus. The sequence goes on along the minus strand of JAGXCT010035516.1, from coordinate 64,319 downwards.
TGATTAATGATTTACATATGATCGCTATGATTTTTATTGGGCATCTCTATTATCATAAAGCATTAATAACTTATTGTAGATTTAAGTTAAATTTTCAATGTTATATATATAATAAATATATAACGTGTTCCATATTTCAAAGTTTTCCTCCATCATTAGAAGATACGCGCACATAATTAATAGCAATATACAATATCGAGCTAATTACTCTGTGGCAACTTGTCACTTATCACTTATTCAGTTTTCCGGCCTTCCGCCATCACGTACGTCATTAATTCCTTTGGAAAATGTAATCATTGTCATAAAGCCTCTTGTTATCAAGTTATTACAGAGAAGCGCACAATGAATATTCTCATAGGGTGATATTCTTTGTGAGCATCCAAAGCTCGAGAGGTTCCGCAAACTTTTCCACACTATCGACATTATTGCTTTCTGAAAGTTCGAGCAGCTTCTTATACATTCTGTGATAACAATAGACATATTGCGTTTTCGTGGATTGTTTCAAACATAAGCCTTTAAAATACCAATCTCAATATAAACGTGACACTAACTAGACAAACAGTTTTATAAATATATTGGTTAATACTATCACTTCATATGAATTATTGCGTGCGATTAAATTAATTTATTAATGACCTATGAAAATATGAATTTGCTAACGTTTTTCTTTTTAATAGAATTTATATAGGCTGATGAAAAGTACCTCTTTTCCCTAGGCGGGGGAATAAAAATGAGAATAACTATAATTATCACATTTTTACATATAAATATGTATGAGCATATGCACAAATTATTAGCGATATGAAATCTGATATTAATTATTAGATAATAAAAAATATCTACAATTATTTAGACGACTTAATATATAATATTTTCTGTCAAATTATTATTTTAATTTGTAAAAATATGCATATTTAATATAAGTATGATTAAATGGTTTGATGGGTCCCAGCAACATCTTTTCCTGAGCTCGAAAAATATATACATAATATATAGTGAGTAGTGCCATTCGAGATTTCGCAGCGGAATACAGAAATCTCTCCCTAAGGAAGCAATTACAATCACGAATGTTTATTACCGGTCGTGAATATAACGGTTATGAATTTTCCGTAATATAAATTTTAAGGTTTATTCTGGTTATAATAAATTATAGAACGCGTTGGAGTCTCAACGTAATTATCAGCTTTGACAATGAAATTCAAACACGTTCCTACATCAACAATACACTGTTTAAATTTTCACTATCCGGAAAATTAAAAGATGCGACCTATATGATATGGCTGATAATAATCCTTATTTAATCTATTGAATTAAAATTATATCTATTGGAAAAAAAAAACATGCCACACATATTTCCTTATCCTAAAATCATTTCTACTTATTTTTAAAAATAAAAAAAGTCAGAAATTCGAGTCACTTATAGTTTCGCTCAATTTATAGTTTCGTGTTGCGCTTTCGAGGTTTTCAACTCTTTATATTGCATATTTTTACTGATACAATTAAAAAAAACTGTAGACGTTATTTATATGACAGAAGTTCAGAGTTCAGAGAAAAGTTCAGAGCTGACAAATTTTCAGAATAAAAATAAAATGGTATTTAAATGTTCAAATGCCATTGCTCTCTGCACCTAAAAAAGTTATGAGCGTTATTATAAGTATTTAATATGTCGCATTGTCGTTACCGTAGTTAATTCAATTAAAATAACTCATAGATTCATCGTCAGTTACAAGACTATCTTCGCGAAATAGAATCAAAATATACTGATTAATTTTGTATACCAAAATTCGTGATAACTGCTTATTAAGATTAAGAAAATTAAAGAAGGAAATTCGGATTTTTATGGATGAAAATAGTATAAACAATGACTTCTAAATTTATGTTTTTAACAGATATAATAATAAAATTAATCAGAATATATTCAGACTACCAGAAGGCGTTTGTACAAAAATTAAGCGCTATTAAAAACAATTATTGATAGAGAATTCCATACTTTTTTAACTATAAATGACTTCAATAATATTTTTTTTTAAATATGCTAAAGAAGTCACAAAATTAATTAAAGCATTCAATGTCAGATATTCACACAAGAAAAGCAAGGAAAATTTCATAATTTTCTCAATCCCATTTGATGGGAGGATCGAATCTTCGCCTTCAAATTTACAAAAGGGCTTAAAAGGGCTTATGGCTAACAATCAAAGAAAGTTATATTCGAAGGGAATGAAATACACGAAATTTATTAGAAATATATCCTTGAATATTAATTTCCAAAATTAAAGCAAATGGCATCATACATTATAACTGCATTTGGCACTTTATTTCAAAATTATAACTTATACATATACGTTACATTTTGATTGTAAGTTTAGTTATTTTCAATAAAAAAAAAGTCACATTGGATTATTTAAAAACCCATTAAAGACACCAAATGATTTTTGATAGCTTTAGATAGGTTAGCGAAAATTCGTTCTGGTAACTTTGACCTAATGAATGACCCACGCGATCGGCTATAATCAATGCTTGATTATTGATTCAAGTTGAATAAGTCGGTTTCACCCGAACTGAATAAAAAGCAGAGACAATATCGTTTGGAAGCTTGCATGATGTTTTTTTTCGTCACATTTTTGAATAAAATTGTAACGTGTGATAAGAAATGTATCCATTAAGATGATCGTATGCGTTGATCACAGTGGCTAGACAAAGACAAGCCACCAAAGTACAGCCCAAATCACAATATTTATCCCAAGAAATCGATGATAAGTGTTTGGTAGACGCAGGTGTGATCAATTTTGATTCCATGAAACCATGGCAGAAGTATACTACTACAATCTAAACTAAATGATCCAAAAAAATGCAGAAAAATAGTATAGATTAGTCAACCGATCGCCACTTATTATATTGCACAATGCTGGACCGCACAACTGCCAAAACTACAGTAGTTGGAGTTGAAACTTCTCCATAATCACTAGATCTTGCCCTCATCGGCTACCACTTCTTTCAGAATTTTAATAACTTTTTTATAGGAAAATAATTTATTTGCGACAATCCTGTAAAACAAGATTTCAATGACTCTCAATTGCCAGTATTTTACACCACCAGATTAAAGAAGCTAACGCTAAAATGGCAAAAGTATGTTGACAATATGGATGCAAACTTTAACGACTAAAACTATTCATTGTATGTGTAAAAAATTAATAAACTTTGTCTCTTTTCTACAAATTTCATACTTGACGACCTTGATATTGATAATATTATTTTTTTATTTTTTTATATTATTACATATTGATATAAAGTATCTTTAGTATGCATAATATGCGAATAAGTATTCTTAATCGAATTGCACATACAGAAGCAAAACGTGACGGCACACGCGACGCCTTTCGGTTGATTTTATAGGGGACGCCAATTACACAAAGTTCTCCCAGAGACAGCTCGTAAATCTTTAATCTTGTTTTCCAGCATTCGGGATGCTGTCGAGCGAAAACTCAGTGCCGTTATCAAATTTGAAGTGTCGCAAAGTTCGACAAAATTGTATCAGCGACGTGATTAAAAGCAGCGTCCGGACGCCGCTATCGCTGACTCCACTGCGCCCCTACCAACTCACCGGAAAACTGTCCTCTGCTCGAATGCCAACTCCTGATACTGTTGTCTTTGGGTCGTTGGAGAGGATTACTCGGATTGTTGATAATCAATTTGTTTTAATATGTCAACAGTGCTTCATAACCTTCGAAATAATGAAGAGTTTTGACTTATCGACTTGTGCCATTCCTGGGTCTTGCATGCAAAGTTTGTTATTCAATTAAACAATTCCATTTATAATACAACTGCCTTACATTATAAACTGAAATAATTCCAGCATTCATTTTCAGGCTCTTCAGTTGTTTTTTTTAAGTATTTCATTATACAATTTATTGCCTGAGATGGTTTTAATTATTTTATTTTCTATGAAATCTGTTCCATCATTGTCTCTACCACTATTGCATACATTTTTAATTAATTTAAAAATTATTACGACAAGAATATTCAACAGAGCTGCCCAACATTCAAAGCTAAAAGTGCTTGAAATTGCTTGAAACGTTTCTACGCTTGGATTATTCTTTAATTAATTGTATATATACACCCATCCCTCGTTTAACACGGTGCCCGACTAACACGTGTCCTGTTATGTTAAAAAAAATATTTTTTTTCAATTAAATCTTGCTCTGTTGACTTGCGAATTAAAAAAAACTGTAGAAGAATGCATTACATTAAATTTGTCGTTGTTTGCTTTGTTAATCATTCGACATATAGTTAAAGGTACGTCTACAATTCTCAAATTTATAAGAATTTTTTCATTGGAAAATTGAGCTTTAAAATACATATCAAAGCCAAATATGACTGGAAAAATAAATTCTCTCTAGAAACAAGAATCCAAATTTTGGATCGTCTTCAAGATGAACAAGGCACGACTGAACTATAAATAAAAATTGATGAATTCTTCACATATCATTTTTATTTAAGATATAAGAATAAAAATATTCATAATATGCTTCATAATTGATCGATATTTTGGATTTTTAACTAATTAATATGACGCGTAAATGACAACCCTCTCGGCAACGTTTCGGCTCGGACTGAGCTCTCGCCGCACGTATCAATCGGATATTTCACTCGCACTCGGCACATCGTACCGAATGCGAACGAGAAAAAACGAATATTATTGTTTTTATTTTTTTTCTCAATTGTAGACTTAATCGTTGTTTATAACATTTATTCCTTAGACTTTTTTTGGTTAATACAAAAAGTTTGTGATATGTAGGATTTATATTAAAACAGTTATATGGGGTCCCAAATAGACCCCATCGGCACGGCTATGCTAATACGTACTAAACATGAAACTGAGAATACTCAAACAGGATTGTCTATAGATGAAAATATAATTTCCTGTACGAGAAAAGGCTAGAAAAAAAATTAGATAACATTACAGTGTACTCTCGATTATCCGTGCATGGATTATCCGGTTTGCGGATTATCCATGCCTGAAAATATTTTGATTGATTTTTTTCTATTATGATTATAAGACGCATTAATATGAATCGCGATCTGAATATGCGCGCTGTTTGAAAGAAATACGTATAGGGACACGCAGAAACGTCGCCCTGCCATTAATTTCGATATTTATTGCCCATATTTGTGAGCTCTTGGGACTTCGTTTGTTCCAAAAAATCTAATGTTCACGAAATTTTCGGTTCCTTTCTAAATGTCTTTCGTAGTTTGTTTATTCCTACCATTGAAGGAGCACCATCCGTACAAATTTTAGAGACCTCAAACGCGAAATCACATTAACCCTTTCGTTGACTTTCCTAATTTCGCCAACTACTTTTTCGGTTTTCACTATTTTGTGGATTTTTTCGTTTTTACCCATTTTTTTCGCGGTGCACCTGCAACAAGCTCGCGGTGCACCGGTGCACCACGGTGCACCGGTTAAGAACCACTGCTTTAGAGATATGATTAAGAAACGCTATGAATTATATATACAGGCAGTCCTCGACTTTCTCACATAATTGTTTCCTAAAAATGTGTACGAATATGGAATGTTCCAAAGTATTTAAAAAAAACATCTCTTTATAAAAATATATATGTAGATAATTTAGTTTACTTTAAAATCATCTATCCTGCGTCAGGTCAGGTCAGGTCAGGTCAGGTCAGGTTAGGTTAGGTTAGGTTAGGTTAGGTTAGGTTAGGTTAGGTTAGGTTAGGTTAGGTTAGGTTAGGTTAGGTTAGGTTAGGTTAGGTTAGGTTAGGTTAGGTTAGGTTAGGTTAGGTTAGGTGAGGTCAGGTAAGGTTTGGTCAGGTCAGGTAAGGTCAGGAAAGGTCAGGCAAGGTTTGGTCAGGTCAGGTAATAACATATTTGACATTTGTTATTTTTTAAATAATAATTAATATAGTGAAAAATATACTTTTAGTACCAAAAAATGTACTTTTAGTACCAAAAAATGTACTTTTAGTACCAAAAAATTTACTTTTAGTACCAAAAAATGTACTTTTAGTACCAAAAATGTGGAGAAGCGGCGGACACCGCTGAACACACTCTATTACACTGTCAACGCTTTACGGAAGCTAGAAAGAGCCTAGGAGGAGAGACGGTATCCATCGAAGCCGTGCAGGAATTCCTCCTCGGCAAAGACGAGGAACATAAGACGCTATCCACGTTTGCCGGGATAGTAATGCTCACCAAGGAGGAAGCCGAAAGGGCAAGACGGTCGCCGAACAACGGCCGACAGCAAGGATAACGGAAAGATCAGATACCAAGAAAGACGTGAGGTAAAGTTTTTACCGGAAAGTCAGCCACCACCATGCGGAATATCTAACGACAATACCGTGGTGGTGGTCAGAGCTGGAGGAGGGGTTTTAGCTGGTAAAAATGCAGCACTATCTCCTGAAAGGAGGTGTCTTTTGAAGATATCCCCTCCTCCAAACGAAAAAAAAATTTAAAAAATGCTAGTTAGGTTAGGATCTAACAACCGTGAAATTAAAAAATATTTTGTATCTAGAAATCTTGTTATAACACTTATTCGTGTTAAAATATAGTATTAGTTCTTTTTAGTGGACAGTGTACAGTGAACTTATAATCACATAAATATTTTGAATGTAAAATCGATATACATATTTATATATTTTAGGAAAAATAAAAATTTAAAAATGGATGTAGAATATTAAAAAAAATCTATTTATAATTATGTTATTAGACTGCATCAGAGTAAAAAAAATTGAATATAATAAGGATTTCTAAAAATAAAACATTATTCGGGCAATCATGAATTATAAAATACGTATAAATCTTAATGGTTTAAGAAAAAACTACTGAATAAATTATTTTTTTTTGCTTTCATTACATTAGCATATAAAGTAATTTTTCGACATTTCACGATCATTCCCATTTATAACAAAAAAAAACAGTAAAAATCGTTTTCTTGAATTTTTGTTAAATAATTTATTAATATGTGTCCTTCTGATTTTTTCTATAGTTTTACTAGCACAGAAATAGAAAATATTTTCAATGCTATAAAAATATAACTCAGAAGTATAGTCGAACGTAACAAAGTCATGTGTGAATGACATATGAAACAATATCTAAAAAAATGACATATTCACTATACGGTACAGAGACGAGACTTGAAAACAATGTTGAGATACCTCAAAACATTCACTTGATTAAGATAGAGGAAGCTAGGTTGCAGAAAAATATAGAAATTGAAAAAGACAATAAACGATATATGCTTAGAGACATGTATAATGTTTATACCGTGATCACTCTGATAGAATTTAAATTAAAATATGGATTCAAACACTCAAGAGATGTTCGAAGGTATGCCACATCATTCAGCAAGCACTTGATTTATTGAACAAAGGGGAACTGACTATAATAATGTATTAGGTTCAAGAATATTTCGAAGTGAAATAAGAAGCTCGATAAAAAATCTCAAAAAACAAAATGAGTAACAATAGATTTTTTTTTAATTCGTGCAATATTAGTAAACTTTTTTATATTTTTAAGTTCGTATACATATATGATAAAACAATATATTTTTACTTATTTGTTTGTGTTTTCTTGATAAATAATGAATATAAAAATAATGTGTTGACAATTAGTGTTGTATATATGATATTATATACGAAAATAAAATAAAAATTTTATGATTCGGATTATCCGTGTTTCTCGACTATCCGTGATCATCCTCCCAGCATTAACCCGGATAATCGAGAGTGCACTGTATAATCATTCTAGCAAACAGCCAACAATAATTCAGTATACCGATTTTTTAGTGAGTAGGGGATGGATGGCTTGAGAAGTTTATCCGGTATAGTAAACGGTCCATGGAAACTTACTTTGTAGAGAATAAAATAAAATAAAAAATATCTAATGGCAGCTGTAATGCCGAGTTGAGTGTTGTCGCGTGTCGGTATCGGACGTGCCCAAGATTGCGGTTAGGTGTAATCATGATTCCTTAGATTCTACAGAATCAGGTGTAATCATGATTCCTTAGATTCTACAGAATCATGAGGAGCCGAGGTCGCTATCCGTGTCGATTCAGTGACGGATGTGCTACAGGAGATGCCCGTATATTAAATACGAATCGGCCCTAGCCACGTCCAATTATTATTGTGACAATCCGCTCCATGACAGCTCAGCTCCCGGGCTTATGGCTGGTGGCCTGACCCGTATTCGAAGAGCCTAGTTAACCTGGAGGACAACCATCGCAATCCTGGCTTCAGAGTTGAGTGTCTTCCAGATGGCAACGACCCGCCTCGGGTTAGAAGGCCACTTAATTAATAATAATAGTAATTGATCCGAATATGTTTTCAGAAGGATCTCGCTTCTCAAAGTATTTGTTCTACTACGTCTTAAAATTGGATCACTATCCATACAACAAGTCCATGGTCCCATAGCTTGGGATCTATTGTATTATGTGACACGATCGACACGTGGTATGGATCAAGATAAAGAAAGGCGTTGTTTCCCCCACTGAACCTCCAGATTCAGATGCCTAGAGTTTCTAGTTAGTTGAAGACTGGTTGCAATATAAAAAGGCGATAGCCTTCCAGGTCAGAAAGAAGCGCTAATCTAATTATTTTCATATCCTATAATCTTCTCTCCTATCGAAGCTGAATTACCTTAATATTCTGTAACCCTAAGCTGATTCGTCTACTGTAATTGTGTCATCAATAAGGATGCTGATGTATTCCGAATCTGTGTCTCTTTGCGTCCGCCTTTATATCTATCGGAATCCAGAGTACCATTACACAGCAGACAGTTTTGTATCGATTCTGGAAATTTAATAACGCTGGCTATGTATGTATGTATGTATGTACATACATAATGCTTAGTGAAGAATAATATAAGCCTTGCGAATAACATGGCAAAATAAAGTAGATAGAAACAAAATACGCTTCAAAACTAGTACAAGTGTTGCTAAGTAAAGGCTATCGTTTTACAAAGTAGATGGGAAAATAATTAAGCTTTACATATATATATTATAGCTATTAGAAAAAGCATCGATAAACTCCCGCGTGCCCTTTTTTATGCTCCACAAGTTAAAACTTGACTTTACATTATACACTTTCACTATAAGTATGAAGCAACAATGTCTCGAGTAGAATCGTTTATTATCACAATTATTATTTATTAAATTGAGTTTTAAATTTCAATTTGAGGACAAGTTCAACAAACTTCTTTGTATGTAACACTGTAGGCGCAGACCTGCGATGTTTTTCTCTCTCGCATCCGGTACGATGTGCCAAATGCGAGTGAAACGTACGAGTAACACGTGCTGCGAGAGCTCAGCCAGTGTCGAGTGAGCGTGTCATTTACGCGTCATATTGATTAGTTAAAAAGTCCAAAATATCGACCAAATTACGAAGCATATCATGAATAACTGTTTGTATTCATAGAATAATCCATTTTTTTTTTAAATGTCAAGATAATGATGAAGATTTCATGAATATCTTACTGAAATGCTTGGGGTCAATTTTCCACTATAAATAGACTCCGTTGCGCATTTTTCTAGATTTTTTCTCGAATAACTCTTTTAATATAAATCTAATTAGCGTTTTAAAAAATATACGTTATAGGGGGGGATCAACGTTGTAGGAAAAAACCGCCGTAAACGTTATAGAGGGGAACGTTATAGGAGTGTACGCTATAGGGGGGTTTACTGTATTGTTTTTTACAATGGCATGGATGCGATCTATTTTATTGCTCCGTTCTGGATATGAGCGAGAAAAAACATCGAGCATATGAAAGGCCGAGCGAGAAAAAATATCGTACTGTGCAAGGGTAAACACCGATCCGGGCGAGAACCTCAGTCGCGGCAGGTCGCCGCTCTGTGCGCACGTCATTTCTGCGTCACATCAATAAGTAAAAAAAATCAAAATTAGATAGATATTTTGGATTTTTCTACTAATATATATCATGAATAACTATTTTTATACATAGAATAATCCATTTTTGTAAAATATCAGGGTATTGTCGAAGAATTTATCAATTCTTGGGGTCTATTTGTATACATTCATTTCATACAAAATAACCCCATCGGCAAGTGGCGTTGGTTTCGAACCGTCGTAACGGATCGGTTAAGAAAAAAATATAGACCGCGTAAAAAATCATCTCTAAAGCTCATTTTGAATTTTAGCAAAGTAGTTTTTACAGAGGAATTTAAATGTTACGAGAGAACTGGGAATTAGTTATAAACAACAAGGATAATTAAATTTTAGATTAATATGTACGTAGAAATTAAACAAAAATGTAATGTTATACATTTTCATACTTCAATATCCATTCGACAACAAAATTACCAACACCATATTTTCAACAGCGTTTACGGAGCAAAATTAAGAAGCTTTCACGTAACATTAAATTTAAATTTATAAATCTGCAATGAGACGATATACCATAACAAAATTAATTTATATAATACATAACACGTCTATAGCCATTTAAGATTAAATGCTATTAGATTTATATCTATTGGGTTGTTCGGAAAGTCATTTCGTTTTTTCCCAACAGAGGACTTAATTGTATTTATTCATCGCCAACTTCACACTTAAGCCGCATAATCATTATATATTTTGACAGCTTATATAGCAAGGCTTGCTTGGGAAAAAGTTTGATTGATTCTACGCAGTAGTTTTTGGATGGTACCCTTTCAAATATGGAAAGTAAAAAGCAGCATTTTCGGCATATTTTACTTTTTTACTATCGAAAAGGTAAAAATGCTGTTCAAGCAAAGAACAAAAAATACCGATGTGTATGGAGAAGATGTATTGACAGAACGCCAGTGACAAAACTGGTTGGCAAAATATCGATCCGGAAATGTTGCTATCGAAGATGCACCACGTTCTGGAAGGCCAGTTGAAGCTGATGAAGACACAATAAAGGCATTAATTGAAGCAAACCGACGAATAACAACTCGTGAGATCGCCGAGAGATTAAATATATCGAATTCGACCGATAATGATCTTTGAACGCCAGGTTTATTCCTCGTGCCTCATATGCGGGTTCATGTTTTTACGGTGGAAAGAAATTTGTTGCCGCTGATCGTTATTTGCTTCTCAAACGTCAAGAAAATGATCCATTTTTAAAGCGCGTCATCACTGGGGACGAGAAATGGATTGTCTACAACAATGTTAAACGCAAGAGATCATGGAGTAAAAAAGATGAACCGGCTCAGAGCACATCAAAAGCGGATATTCATCAAAAAAAGGTGATGCTATCTCTTTGGTGGGATTTCAAAGGAATTGTTTTTTTTGAGCTTCTACCGGCCAACACAACGATCAATTCTGAAGTGTACTGTGATCAGCTGAACAAATTGAATGATTCACTTGAACAAAAAAGGTCAGAATTGATCAATAGAAAAGGTGTAGTGTTCCACCAAGATAATGCGAGACCTCATACGAGTTTGTTAACTCGTCAAAAGCTTTTAGAGCTTGGATGGGATATACTGCCGTACCCACCATATTCTCCAGATCTGGGACCTTCCGATTATTATTTGTTCCGGTCTCTACAAATTTGTTTAGACGGTTAAATCTTTACTTCAAATGAAGAGGTCAAAAATCATCTGGATCAGTTTTTTGCCAGCAAAGAACAACAATTTTATGAGCGTGGAATAATGCTACTGGCAAAAGGTATTGGACCAGAATGGACAATATATAATTCAATAAAATATTTATTCACTATAAGAAAATCTTTTTTCATTTTCATAAAAATAATACAAAATTACTTTCCGAACAACCTGATATAATTGGCAGCACTTGTACTCCTACTCTAACCCATGTGCCTGTGATCACATTCACCAAGCTTCCATTGCAATACTGTCTAATCTTTTTACCATCGTAGGCAATGAGGCTTTGCGATAAGAAACCGTAATACCACTTGAAAACAAAACAAAGATTCAAATATATTTGAAAAATTGTATTCAAACAAAAGTACAGGGATAAATAAATACATAGAATATGTACAATTAACAAAATGAATCGACACAGAACGATTATATGTGTTACATTAAATGACTAACGATACATTCAAGAATATTTTCGATGCAACAGACAAAAATATATTTCCGACGAGACACAGCATTTCTATTCTCGACTTTAACTAAAACATATGTAAAATAATCCTGACATATCTACGATTGTCGAATGACATTAAACTCTTAGTTCAATAGAAAAATGATATACATGATTTTTCTATTTCATTAAAAAAAAACAACTATTCATTCAATAACATTTATTGTACATTTCACTATTTAAAGATGATTAGTTATCGCTAGGAATATAAATGAAAATCCACCTGGAAGAGAATTGCAAATCTAAAGACCATCGAATTGATCCATCTACTATTAATCTGAACTCAACGTGGATATAACGTATTCTATATAGATGCCATCAAAGAAATGCATATTATTATATTATGTGTATCTAAAGATTATTTTTTAAAGACGAGAAATAATCCATCGACGCGTCGTTTTTGGTGTTCGTAAATGGTACAATTCAAATGCAAGATTGATACATAAAAATTCAGGAGAAATTAATGAAAGTCGTATTTCATATTCACTTCATGAAACTTTAATATATAAATTGCTTTCCTATCTACAAAATTTTCTATTGATTAACACATCAACACAATATGGTAAAATATTTATACGAGATGAAATCATACGATGACAAGTCGTTAACAACTTGCAACATACGGCCCAGTGGAATGAATTACATTTTACGAAATGTAACGTCTTTACAATTTTACATTTCACATAAATCAGTTACACATTATATTTTTTTTGCTTTTGCACGAATTCCAATCAAAATCGATTCAGTTTCATAAAATAAAATAACCCGCGGCTAGGATTACAACTTTATTGTTACATTATTTCATAGGAATGATCAGAAATATATTTACAAGATAGTAACACCCGTACTGTTTAATATTTTTTTTATAACAAAAAAAATCTAATATACATATAAGAAAAATTATTTGGCTTCGAAAAATCAAATACTTCTTTGACATAGGTATTACGAGTTACGTTAAAAATTAATGTTTTAATTCTAAACATATTTTGATCTCATTATTTCAGTTCATTGTGTTAACAAATAATCATATCAATTGTATGCACTGATGCAAATGCGAATAAATACACTCTAGTATACATTTAGATGTATACATGTGTATTCAACAGATAAATTGACTAAACAAACACGGCGATTAACAAATAAAGTGTAACGTAGAATCTCAGTTGGTAATTTTATTTGACATGTCCCGATTGTAATAGTATGTCTCTAGATAAATTGAGGGTATTTTCTATTATGGGGAACAGCTCGGGGGGATTCGGCATCCGCCCCGTTTCCAACTTAGACCATACGGGGATATCGTTGAGAGATATCTCGAACGCTCCTGACGACACGAGCTGCCCCTCTATCGTGTTGGACAGGAAGAAAAGCATCATGCATGCGTATATTTTATTTTCGACGCACCACGTCCACCAGGCTGGTTGGGGTCTATTCAGCATCGCAAAGATTTGCGTGTTGCTCAATACGCAGAATATCAACAGCATCTTCAAAATACTCTGTAAATAAAAAAAACACACAATTAAAATGTGATAACATTTATACATCTAAAAAGTTAAAAATAATTTAGTTTAAAACTGTCTGAACCAAATCGCATCGTCCTTTATGTAAAAATATATTAAAAATAATAAAGTTGGGGACCTAAGACTTGCGGAACCGTCGCTTCTACATCGTTGTTAAATAAAATAAAAAATTGAGCGATCGACTGGGAATTGAAAAAATAATAATGATCCATCACGGCATTTCGAAAACAAGAGCGTCATCCGAATGGAAAATATTCTAATAGGAATAATAATAAATAGGAACTAATAGGAATATGCGATATTGAAAAAATTGATTATTCTAAGAATAAAAATAGCTGTTCATGATTATTTAACTGGCCCTCTAACCCGAGGCGGGTCTTTTCCACCTGGAAGACACTACGCGATCTCCAGCAGAGACGTGCTTCATAATTTGGACAAAATTATGATTTTAAGTCATCAATATCTTGACTTGAAACACTTGGGGTCCCTGAGAGACAAGTCCCTGAGAGACCCCATCCCACCGGACCCACGCTGTGGCTGTCACTGCCTAGGACACATGTCAGGGAGACCGCACAGGAGCTCCCTACGTGTCAGGGAGACCGCACAGGAGCTCCCTACGTGTCAGGGAGACCGCACAGGAGCTCCCTACGTGTCAGGGAGACCGCACAGGAGCTCCCTACGTGTCAGGGAGACCGCACAGGAGCTCCCTACGTGTCAGGGAGACCGCACAGGAGCTCCCTACGTGTCAGGGAGACCGCACAGGAGCTCCCTACGTGTCAGGGAGACCGTACAGGAGACCCTACGACCAAGTCAGGGAGACTTCCCGATCGCTATCGTCTACGCATGATGACCAGCCCACACGCTAAAGGCTGCGCTTGTGGGTGAGACCATTGACAGACGATCAATCAACCACTCTTCGGAGATTATACTGTCGGTATATAAATGTGTGCACTTTTGCACCGACATAACCTTAAATTTGAAAGTTAAATTGTTATTTTCGTAAATAAATATGTCGATGCGTGTTCTCTAAACTGTGTTTACATTTCTATCACTGGCGAGAATAAAGGCTCGCCATGGTCTGAGTCACGAATCTTCCTCTATCTTCTGATTTTTTACCTCATTTAATGTATCCTTTACAAATCCATTTTTTAAAACGAAGTCAAGTTATTGATGAAGAATTCATTAATATCTTAACTTGAAATGCTTGGCGTCTATTTTCCATATAAATATTGGACGAAGTAGTTGTTTTGGAGTCGCCTTGACGGATCGATTAATATGAATTATTGATGACAATAAATTATTTTATATAAATAATATATTACATATAAAGTAACTATGAAGGAAAATATAATAAAATTATATTGATCTGTTCAAGGTTGTTCCAATTTAGTAGCGTTAGTATAATTTGATTTAAATGGGTATGAGCAGGGGTCAGCGACGTGATGCACGCGAAGCATTTTAAATATTCAATTGCACACGGTTCAAATCTAAATTCTAAATTTTAGACATATGAACGACACTAGCGTTTGTAATTTATTTATTTATTTGACTGCGATGGATGGCATCACAGAATGATTCCAAAATACCATTTACGAATATAAAGATTCGATAAAATTCTCAATATGCAATGGGGATAAGTCTCTCACGCTAATATTCCCCACAGTGTCAAACCACGACACTGGGTAATTTGAATATTATTTCAGTTGGATTGAAATTATAATTATTTATTCAACGCTGGATAAATGGCATTAAAATGATTACTGGTGGTAGCCGGGCCCCCGCATTAAAAATTTAATTTGAATGGTTTCGGATGAAGGTTCGATGGAATGAATACTAAGTGGGGTTTAAAAGATTAGTCTGGAATGATTATATAAATTGATTCTAAAGAAGAACTTCTCTTAAAATTCAACAATAATCTGCCGAAAGACCCTAGTAAAATCAGATTTAAAGCATTGAAGAATTAATGCAAAAGTTTGCACCTATCCAAGATGTAAAATAGGTTGAGCATGAGTAATTCTTCTGTATCGCGTATGAAAAAAGTTGATGATTTTAAAACATCCTCCGTATTTCTCAGATTGGTCCTTTGGATATTAGACTTCGGACAAAAAAATGTCGTAGCTGCAGTAAATGAAATGAGCCTATTTAAAATAAGACTTGATTTTGAGATTGTGGAAAAATACAGTGTGTCCAACTTAACATTTATACCTGTTTATCATATTTATCAATTTATTATATAAAAAAAAATATTTAATTAAATATTATTTATATGAATAAAAAAAGAGATAGCAATTATAGGTTTGCGATAATGTATGTGATAAGACGTTAAGATTGAGAATGGCGACACATTGTCGATCGGGTGAGTCAAAATATACATTTATGACCGTCAACTTTGTCATTTGATTTAAATTGTCATTCATTTGTTATTAAGATAGTCACATGTCATAATGACAAATAAAGATGGCCGCTATGTTGTTTTCTCTCAAATATTTTCCTCATCACGGCTACAATCTAATAAATGATCCGGCTAATTTTCAGACTCGTAGTCAGATTAAAACATTAAAGGTTAGCATCCCGAAGTGCAATATGTTACAAGTTTAACGAGCAGCTAAAGTAATAAGATTGAATAATTATTGTATACTGACAATGAATTTCGATAGATGCATCTGCATTCCTGGAGGATCATAATTGGCGCCATACACAGATATTTCTGGATATTTCTGTTGAATGATTCCGGCGTAATCGTCGAATACTTTGCGATATCCACAGGAATAACTGAAAATATAGAACGAGTGTTAGCGCAAGAGGGCAGAGGAGGGCGAGGGCGAGGGCGGATGGAGGCAGAGCAGGGGATGTGCACCAGTAGAGGATGTGCATGGAGGCCGGCGGGCGCGGCAGGGCGGGCTCGGCGGCCGCCGGCACGACCAGCACGGCCGCCGCCGCCGCCAACACCGCCGCGCGCCACACGCCTCGCACGCTCCACATCGCCGGCCGCAATGTTGCTACTACCGACCGCCGACGGCTGGCAACACTGTCTCCTCGATGTGACTTCTACCAGCGACAGTGTTACCACTATCGTCTGAATATCAATTTCACATATTTTTCTGTGCTTCATTACTTATTTTTACCAGTTGAACTATCAGAAATACGACATATCTTATTTTTCTTGTCGGGCTAAAACTGCCTAAACATTTTTGTCAGACCTAATATTGTTCACTATTTAAATGCTAAAGCACTTGCCTAAATCACAGGGGCGTAAATAATTCAACGTCACTGGATATCATTGACATCATGAACTTTAACAAAAAACAAAAAAGAATAAGCTCCTAGCTCTTGCAAGAGAAAATAGAGTTAAAATGATATTTTAAAATAATTTATAGATCATCATCATCATCACTTACCAGTCACAAAACTCTCCCTCGCTGAGGGCATGGGCCTTACCAAACTCTCCAATGGCAGTCGAGGCCAAAGGAACCTGAATCTCACACGTGACGTGAAGGCTCTAAATTCGTGTCTCTACCGCGGGGACCCAAGCCGTCTTGGTATGCGGTTTTTTATAAAGAAAAATCTCTCTTGGCCATTGCTGATATTGAACGTATATCTTCTACCCTGTTGGTATCCGATTTTTCCCTCTCGATTGTGCTCAGGCAAGTAGGAGAGTGTTTGTCTCGATATTCATTTTCCTCTTCTTTAAGCTGTTATCTACTTATAACGAGTCACAAGTGACAAGTAGCGAGCGACCATATACATGTGTAAGGTCCATGCCCTCAGCGAGTGAGAGCCTTGTGACTGGCAAATGATGATGAATGATATAAATATATATACACATACATACGTACATCTACCCAAAACGCGTCTCAAGGAGCAAATTGCAAGTGATTATTAAACATGTCGCGCAATAACAATCATTTTATCATGGGAAAGACGGAAGTCCCGTAAAAAGAAGGAAAAGGAGCGAAACTATCGAGACCAGACCAACTATTCGTCTACATATTAGAGTTTTCCTTCCCAGGGTATCCTGGCTCTGTGGTGAAAATTCCGTTTATGTACATAAGGATACCTGTACACATACATGTACATATTTTTTCAGGGGTCCACTATTTTGTTAAGAATTTATCAAAGTTTTCTTGGGTTTTTAGTCAACTCCAAGTATTTTATGTCAACTAGACCTAATTTATAGATAATCCGTTTAATTATGCAAGAAAAATTAAGCAAATATACCGAGATATAGCGAGTTCGTAAATAAAACTAGTAGACCCAAATATAAAAACAGGTATCGAGCTGAATCTAGTTTGACGAGGAATTTGACCTTGGTTGACAACCAAAACATTCGCCGAACGTCTATTGAAAATATAAATTGCCAAGTTTACAGTTTTTTGCCTGTTTAGCTTCAGACGTCCTTTGATAACACGGAGAAAATTCAAATTGATTGGTGACGCATTGATTAGTTGAGGTCATTAGAGAAAAGGCAAGAACGAATTAACGACTCAGACGTTCTCACTTCTGAAAACAATTTAAAATAATCCCTCATTCATCGCTTCCAGATCTTAAAATATGGCCTTGTTGCGCATTTTACTTTTATTGATCATTTTTGTCAACCATTCGTTATCGAAAACTTTCATTAAATGTAAGTCATAATAATAATAAGTAATAAATTTTATAAAGCTAGAACATCATGATTTATTTTTACTTGCTGACAGATTGAAAATGAAAGAAATCAACGAAAAAAAATTGTATTGAAAAGCGAATTAGCATCATCAACTCAATTAGAGGCTAGAAAACACTTTGTAACAAAACGCGTGTTTTTTTTTACATATTTTTAGATTTTTTTAAAAATATATATACTTTTATTAAAATTTTCAATTTTGGAAACCATAGGTATATATATTAAATCTAATTATTACAAAATAATATGCCATTCTCTTTCTTATTGCACAAATATGTATCATTTAGCAATTTGGCTGTCAATGCAATAGCGAAATTATTTTATATCGAGTACTAATCTGGCAACACTTTTATTGATGACAGTCAAAAGTCGTAAAGGTCTATTTTGTATATTATTATTAAATTATTCATTCTAATAATCATCAGTATATATGACAAAATATATATATCCATAATAATAATAATTGACATTATAAAATATAAATAAATCATCTTATATATTTTTCTAATAAAATGATGAAATTAAACCATTTTATTTTTGTATATTACTTCCATCATATATTAAGAACGAGACCGTGTCTGCGATTATCATTTTATGGAACAGTAGAAATCTCTTACGAGTGAATATATAATGCAATGATTTTTCATTGCAATTGTACCACAGTATTTTTAGTTTATTTTTATTTATATAATCGATTAACTTGGCCAGCCTCACTTGAAATTATTTGTAAGGTTATATCCGCCTAAATGTCAGTTTTAAGTTACGGTCAACTAGATAATCATATAATAATTATTGCTACCTACCAATATGTTCATTATGAGATCCATAACTTAGTTCAAATCATATCACCGTTTCTAATATATGTTTTTATATTTTTTTTGTAATCCGAAAAATGTATATTTTGTAGAGCTTAATTATGTCGCGCCATGGACACTGCTGTGAACACGAACATGACCACGATGATTCCCAAGAAACCGGAATAGAATATAGTTTATTCGAAAAAATTGATTTTGATAACCTCCAATGTCTGAATGAGTCCATCGAGAATTCCGGCAGATCTATATTTAAACCATGGCACGAAAGACTCAATTTTGATACGGTATTTCTCATGATAATTGATAGTTACCAAATTAAATACTTCTTATAATTTAAATATTCATTACTTACTTATGTTTAATATCATTATTATTTTCAAAGGAAGTGGAGAGTGATGCCGATGAAGAACTCTTATTTAATATACCATTTACTGCCAATTTAAAGATCAAGGGGATTATTGTGATTGGTGAAAATTCTGATTCACATCCGTCGAGTTTAAGAATGTAATAAATTCGAGGTTTGATCAAAAATACATAGAATTTTTGAGCAAAAATAATGAGTAATCTTTTCGATACTCAATAATAAAGTAATCATCGAATAAGTCTAACAATGTCAAAATACGTCAGGGACAAACGTAGCAATACAACAAAAAATTGTGACAATTGGACTTTAAGACCTTGTGAAATTCAAAAATTCTGCAATTTCTTTTATCAAATCCAGTGCGATAATTATTAATGTAAATAGGATAATATATAAGTATTTTTATTTTAATTTGTAGGTATAAAAATCGGCCAAATATGACATTTGACGAAACATCCCTCGCACCTGATCAAGAATTTCAACTTCAAAAAGATTCGACGGGAAATTTAGAATATCCTATTAAGTAATTATGCAATAATATTATTTCTCGAATTATTCCATATATTTTTTTTATTCTATTTTAATTTATTTTAGGGTTGTAAAATTTTCGTCCGTCACTCATCTCACACTACATTTTCCTAAGAATTTTGGCGCAGAAACTACCAAAATTCATTACATCGGATTACGTGGGGAATTCACCACAGCACATCGGCATGGTGTTACCATTTGCTCTTATGAAACTAAACCGAATGTATCTGATCATAAAACCAATATGTTTGACAACGTTGGAAATGAAATTCAATAAATGATATCTTCGAATACAATTTATTTTATTAATCGGGACGAAAAATTCTCTATCGGTCTTCAATTACTTAGCCATTAGGTATTCAATAGCTGAGTAATTGCAGACCGATAGCACTATCTTGTTTGAGACGGAATGTGATGAAGATAAACAAAGAGTAACTTTTTTAGCCTATAGTGTTTGCGTTGAGTGTTGTCGCATGTCAGTATCCGGACATGATCGTGATAGCGGCTGGGAAAAACATGATTTCATAGATTTTACAGAACTATGAGGAGTCCAGGCCGCTATTCATGCTGATTCGGTGACGGATGTGGCCGTAGCCTCTGATAGGGGGTAAAGTAAATACGACTCGGCCCTAACCACCTTCGATTATTATTGTTACAATCCGCACGTTGACAGCCTTAAGCGTGTTGACAGTGAAGAGCTTAGATTACCTGGAAGACAACCATCACAATCCTGGCCTCAGGGTTGAGTTGGACGCTGGAGATTGCGTAGTGTCTTTCAGGTGGCAAAGACCCACCTTGATTTAGTAGATCATTTATATAGTAATAATTAATTTACAGCTCACATTTCTCGTAATCATTCATTTAGTTCACTTCCTTTTTTATTTCTTAATTTTTAATTACTCTAAGATAATGAAAATAACATTGTTAAAGGAAATTTATCGACTAATCCAATGAATAAAATACTAAAACATTAATATGTAATTAACCCTTTACCTGCTATGGTCATCCCGGTGTGACAACTGTCAATGAGAATATCTAGAACTCCCATAAATCCCATAAGTTTTGTTAGTGAACTCTAGTTACATTTCTGCATATGTAAATTTATTCGCAGATGGGACATAATTATGTAAATTACTCTAGAGGTTTAGGGATTTAAAGAGACTTACTTATCTAAAAGAGTATCGTCAATTCCAAAACAGAGATTTTATAGCCACTGAGTGTAATAGAAATCCGTGTTATACGAGGTTTGAAGTTCATACAAAAATTGTCTTTGCGTTCCAAAACCTATTGAAGTTTGTTAATTTTTTTTTATTAAACAATCGACAAAATATACATTTACATATTTATTGAAAATACTTGAATAACATATATATAATAGATCGTTTAATTCTACATCGCTATCACTAACAATTTTATATGTTTGACTCTATTTCGAGATCAATTGTGAGTGTTTATAATTTCAGCTAATTCTGAACTAAATTTTTTGGAAGATTTGGAAGATGTCAGCCAACGCAATTTCCGCCTTGAATTTTTATATAATGTAGTGAGAATCGCTTCTTAAAATTTTCAAACCATCCTCTACTAGCAGGAAAATTGTGATTGTTGTGATTGTTCAGTTCTTTTTAAATAACCCTAAATTTTTAGTGCTCTCTTTTGAATAATGTTTCTATCTATAAGTATGTTCTTGGCATTGCTTATATCCATATCATAAGAGCCCTTTCCATCTTTCTTTACTGATCGATTTTTTTTAAATCGTGTTATATAAAGCGTGTTGTACAAGAAAATGGCATAATCATCAACCGTGTTATATAAACCTGTGTTATACGAGGCCAAGGTGCATAAGTTAAATATATTTAAAGTGAATTGTGGATATATTAACACATTGTGTTGGTCGCAACTACACTCTTACGACTTATCGCAGGCATAAAATAGAATTCTCCCGTTATGTTCGCAGTAATCAGTTTGCAAAAAATTGCATAATTTTCAAAGTATTGAAGATATTTTAATAATATTTTCAATATCACACTAATCAAATCCAAGAGCACCTGTGTCAAAAACCCATGACTTAAAAATGTGTCCCGCCAATGATCAGTGAGACATTTTTACAAGCATCGTAGACTTTGGATTCTAATCTAGAATGTTAAAAAAGACAATTAAAGTATATTTCAGAATCACTTTCTCCTTTGGCTTAATGCTTATTTTTCATGAAAAATATCATTCGAATTTTAAGAGTCAGTTAATGTAAAGTGCTAATGAAAATAGTTTGGTTGTATATAATATGTATCGTTTCCGACGAAAATTATAAGTAATCATTGTACTTTGAGAAGGGCGGCCAATCACCGAGTGCACGTGTCATATTGATTAATTAAAAAATCCAAAATATCGATCGAATAACTATTTTTATTCTTAGAATAATCCATTTTAAAAGAAAAAGTCAAGATATTCATGGTTGTGTATGGACTTGAAATGGTTGAAAAAATTCGTTGTTCAACTCAACAAAAAATGTTTGAATGAAAAAAATGATATATAAAACATTACAATCATATTGCATTTATTTATTGGTAACTATATATTTTATTGTATATTTACAAACAAAATTTATAAAATTAACATCTATGACTCAAAATCATGAAATACGCTTTACTTTTATCACATTATATACTATGGCTGATTACAGTTAATATCTCCACTTATTGCACAAATATATAAATGTTACATACGTTCATAATATTTTTAGAGTTTTATAAAAGTAAAAAAAAATATATATATATGTATATATATATATTTGGAAAAATTTATCAGATTTCCATAAATTAAAATTCAATTGGTATAATATATTCATGTAAGTGGTTTTATATACATATATAAAATCTTAAAAAATGTATGTAGAGTTGAATGTAAATAAAAAAAAATAGATACGTACTTTAAAATTAAATATGGCACAAAGTAAATATTAATATTATCAATATTATCGTAATAATTTTAAATTTAAAGGAAATTTTTATGAATCTGTTACATGATACTTCTTCCAACAATGCTTTCACTTGCATACTCCTACTGACAATCACTTAATGTGTGATTACTTTTTAAATTAAATAATAATAAATATGCATTAAAATCATTATTTAAGAGCCTCCTCCTCTTGGTCTATAGCGTCTTCGGCCTATTCTATTATTAGCTGGTAAAGGATAAGTAGGGCGCCGTATAGCTGCTGATGTCACTGGCAATATTGCAACTGATGGTATTTTACGGATACATACAGCACATCTGAAATTATTACCAATATATTTCTGCGACTAAATTCTATTTTGACAGTATCGTTTACGAAATGTTTTTATTGAGCCAAAATAAGTTCTTAATTGGATTATAATAAATTAAAATGTAAATACCTGCTAATTCTCGATGTTAAATCTGCCTTCAGTGTTTGCTGAGTAGGCTTTCTGAACATGGCGCTATCCTCTATTGTAGCCATCCAATAAGAGAACGCATTCAAGAAGAAATTGCATTTTCCCATTCCATTACATTCTATAAATGGTCTTACGCGGAATTCCTCCAAGCAAGAACCCGGCGATATGAGACTCTGTCCAGATCCTTGTCCTCCGGCAACAGTGTGCTGTTTTTTAGGAAATAGGATATTAGTATAAGTATTTGTTAATGCATATGTGTATGTATATTGATAATAATGTAAAACAGTCATAATACCATTAAGAAACTGTAACCAGCCCATAACACTTCCCAACCTCCTGGACATGTAGGTACCGACATAGTTTGGCTGTGGAGGGAAATAACATTTGTTGCTGCTTCACAAACAGAACACCTGAAATTAAAAATTAAATTATGTTTATTTAAAGAATAGACTCAAATGTGAAATCTATTGAAATGGCATTAGATTGATTTTACCTGGATATATATTTACGAGCTTCTCTCGCTGGAATAGGAGTCATGGACATTGTCATAGGCTCTTGGGTTGCCAACCAAAAACTATAATCACTCCTCTGTGCATAATCGCAAACTTCATTTAAATTGCAGAAGAAATATGGCATTGTAGAGAATTTTCTTAAGCAACTACTAGGAGCACCTACAATCACACAGAATCTTAGTATGTTTTACTCATTTGAAAATTCTAGACTAATAAATAAAAAACTTACCTAGATCCTGTCCATGTGCATTTTTATTTCCCATTATATGGAGCATAGAATACCCATCCCAAAGTTTAACTGTGTTTCTAGGACAATCTGGTATTTGTACACTCTGAGAATGTTTTGAAAAGAAATACCCCCGACTTTTGCGACCTTTGGATGCAGGAGCTGCATAACCTTTGGGTCCAGTTAAACCCTTCCTTCCTCGGTTTCCTCGATAGCCCGTTATTCCCACGTCACCAGTATCACCAAGTCTTCCTTTTCTCCCAGGTATTCCTCTTATCCCGGGCTCTCCATTTGCACCTTTAAAACCAGGTATTCCATCCAAACCAGGTAGTCCAGGGAAACCAACACGACCATCGATACCAGGTTCTCCACGATAACCAATATCACCAGGCATTCCTGGAAAACTTCCAAGAGAATCTCCTCTATCTCCTTGCAAGCCCTTAATGCCGTCTATACCAGTAAATCCTATTAAACCCATTTCTCCTTGCATGCCCACTTCGCCAAATAATCCTGTTTCTCCTTGAAAACCTCTATCTCCCGTGTCTCCAACTTTTCCCTTCAATCCATCAAGTCCAATTCTTCCAGGATCCCCACGGTTTCCTGATATAATATCTATAGTTCCAAGTTCGCCTCCTTCTCCTTTTCGTCCCGGATGACCCTGATTTCCCGTAAGACCTTTCCGTCCTTGATTTCCTAATTTTCCTCTTGGCCCAGGATAGCCCACATTACCTCTCACACCTTTGGGTGCACCCATTGACAAGCCTGGCAATCCCGCTATTCCCTTCGGTCCAGTCTCTCCAAGTTGACCAGGGGCTCCTTTTTGACCAGGACGCCCAAAATATCCAGGACGACCATCAATTCCAGCATCGCCAGTTATTCCCCTTTCTCGACCAATTTCTGCTAGCCCAGGCATTCCTGGAGCACCTTGATCTCCAAAGTAACCTTTATCACCGGACAATCCAACTAATCCAATTCTTCCCTCAAAACCGATCTCTCCTTGACTTCCTTTAGATCCCTTAAATCCGCTTAATCCTTTGTCCCCTTGTAAACCGTTAAGTCCTCCAATACCAATCCATCCTATATCGCCATATTCGCCTTTTGAAGCAGGTATATATAATGCGACTCCTGGATACCCTATTGATCCTTTTATGCCTTGATCTCCTTCTAATCCAACTTGACCCATGAAGCCAATTTCACCAGGCAAACCAGGGCGTCCAATTAGCCCCGGCTCACCATCCATTCCCACAAGACCCTTTTCACCAATAACTCCTCTCGGACCAATTAATCCTTTTCGGCCTTTAATACCCATATATCCCCCCCTACCTTGAATTCCTATTGAGCCTTCAATTCCTTTATCGCCCTGGACTCCTCTATATCCATTCGGCGAGTCATCGCCTTTGTCTCCTTTTGTTCCATTACGACCGATTATACCACTATATCCTGGGCTTCCTTGCATTCCCTTGTTGCCCGTAATGCCTTCAATATCACGACCAATGTCACCTCGAATTCCTTTTTGGCCCCTTAAACCAAATAGACCCGGACGACCCGGGAAACCTTCCTGACCAGGATCACCAAAATCACCCATCTGGCCACTGAACGATTGGTCTCCTTGCAAACCTTGTGGCCCTCGCAATCCAATGTCACCTATAAAACCTTTTATTCCTCTGGGACCTGTGATACCAGGAATTCCTTGCAGGCCGGTGTCACCAATATCCCCTCTGAGTCCCGGTAAACCTGGTCTTCCGATTAAACCATCTTCACCGTTTAAACCGGGTTCTCCTATTTGACCATGAAAACCAGGCATCCCGGGTTTTCCAGGTAGACCAGCTATTCCTGGAGGTCCTGGGTGACCGAGGAATCCCTTTTCACCAGACGGACCTCTTGCACCAACATGTCCGATTTCTCCTTTCATTCCTCTATCACCTTTAGGCCCTTTTGTACCGTAATAACCTCTATGCCCTTTGTTTCCCTTTTCGCCCTTTGGTTTTGATGCACCAGGTAAACCTCTTTCACCCTGATATCCATATCGAATATCACCCTGAATACCCTTTTTACCCTAAAAAAATAAACACATAAATAAAACCAGTATTTAAAATAAAGATTTCAAAATACTTCACAATTAAAAAAATCTTACTTTAGAACCTTCTGGGCCAAACTCTCCAGGCTCACCCTTAAAACCAACGTCACCTTTTTGTCCGTGTATGCCGATTCTACCTGACACTCCTGTTAAACCAGGTGCACCGTCTTCTCCTCTAATACCCCTCTCACCACTATATCCTGCAGGACCTTCCAATGCAGAGGTAGCAGTATCTCCACGAATACCTTTCAGACCCAAGCGACCAGGAATTCCTTGTATACCTAGTTTACCTGGATTACCCGGAAATCCTTTTGGACCGGCATCGCCTTGAATTCCGCTATACCCCTTAAAACCTTGCGGTCCTTGGAACGATGTGCCTATTTTTCCACTTACGCCTTTTTGGCCTGTTAAACCCTCATAACCAATAGGTCCTCTTTCCCCTAAATCACCCATTAGCCCTGAAATTTTGAGTATATGTAATATGTATATATAACATTATTGTAACCTGTTTGATTTTTATTAAATTTGTGGCATAACCCGTCATTATTTTGAAAATATCAATTTCTTACCAATATCTCCCTGTACTCCTTTTACTCCTTTTTGTGCTCTCGTATCAAAGTAAGGCACGCTTACAGCTCCGGGTTGTCCGCGTGGTCCGATATCCCCCTTATCTCCAATTTCTCCCCTAAAATAAGATTATATATATGTATATATAATCTATCATTTGCCAGTCACAAGGCTCTCACTCGCTGAGGGCATGGACCTTACCAACTCTCGCATGGTAGTCGAGGCCAAAGGAACCTGAGTCTCACACGTGACGTGATGATGATGATGATGACATACTTATTTATATCTTTACTTATTTAACTTTAAATAGCTTAAAGAATACTCACTTAAAACCATGTGGACCGGTTTCACCAATTAGATCTTCTATAGATGTGTATAATGGTGTTTTGCCAGATTCACCCTTTTTACCTGGTAATCCGATTGTTCCATCGCGCCCAGCTATACCATAAGGGCCTTGATCTCCTCGTTCGCCTTTGCGTCCTGGCCACCCTGCATCACCCTGCGGTCCATCTAAACCTGTATCGCCAAAATCCCCAGGTTCGCCACGGATACCTAAAAAAATCGATATACGTACATATTAATATATGACAATAATTGATATTTGTATATAATCAAAATATATATTTTTACCTTTAGGACCAGGAAATCCTTTATCTGGTATAAGTAAATGATCTTTTGGACGATGAATAATTCCAGGTAGACCTGGTTTACCCGTTTGTCCAGATTCACCCTGTGGCCCTTTAGTACCTTTGATTCCTATGCCACCTTGTCTACCATGTATTCCATCTATACCTCTAGGTCCCCTTGGACCCGGCAATCCCAAATAACCATCGGCACCAGGGCGACCATGCTTTCCACGTTCTCCTTTTTGACCGAGTCGACCTGGAGCGCCTATTTTTTAAAAATAAAACTCGATGACATGGTTGTATGTATGGTAAATGCGTAATTAAAAATACGAATTTGAATATAATAATAAGCTGATTATACATATTAATAGTTGTTATTATCCTAATACAGAGGCTAAGTCACTTGTATCCTGCCTCTCGATAGTAGTATTACTATCGACAATGCAACTCACACCTACGCGCATAAAGTGATCCATACAGGAAATCCTGCTTCATAGGAAGCTGATTATAACAACAAAGCAAATGTTTATCACTGACAAAATTGACAAGATCCCAGAGTTACAAATGTTTAACTATAATGATACGGAAAAAGAAATGAATATGCAGCCCAGAAACTTCCGAATATACATCGTATAATACTATGAGAGGATATTAGGTGTACTGTGAACATTTTTAAAGATCGTTCGAATTATATTTTAAGCAAATGTTCAAGTGTGTTGCAAGATAAAAAAGATTGAAAAACATTAATACCTATGCATATATGTTTAACGTTTAATTATGTACCTGATGGACAAAATGGACAGTCATCTCCTCTATATCCTTTATCACCTATGTCCCCGGGATATCCATGTATGCCAAATTCTCCTATGTCGCCGGGGAAACCCGGCGGTCCATCTTCTCCTGGCGGTCCCATAATGTTGGAGCCGATTCCTGGCATTCCTTTATTTCCTGTAATTCCAATATCACCCCGTTCACCTGCATAACCTTTCTCACCGTCGTGTCCTGGTAAACCATCATCGCCATCAGGCCCTGTTACATTACGTCCGGGATATCCTCTCTGTCCAATAGCTCCATCATAACCCGGCGAGCCAGGAATACCGGGACTACCTTGTCGGCCCTTGAGTCCGGCTAGACCGTCTTCGCCGCGAATGGAAGTGCCTTTAATTCCTTTATACCCCATTGACCCAATGGGGCCAGGAGGACCGGGATTTCCTATTGTTCCTATCAAACCTCTCGGGCCGTTGTAACCGCGTTCACCTGATGGGCCAGGAAGACCGACAGGGCCCTGTTGTCCAGGATTTCCAAGGGCTGCGGGTTCGTTTAAATTTTCATCGTACACCCCAGGTGAACCAGGAGATCCTTGATTTCCCGGCATGCCTTTGTAGCCACTATTTCCTCGTAGTCCTCTTTCGCCGTCCAAACCATCATATCCAGCGAAACCTGGGGCACCTTTCATTCCTTTTGGTCCATCTAACACAGGTCCAGTTTTCCCTTGCTTTCCTTCGGGGCCATCCGCACCTTGCGATCCTTTGTATCCCTGGGAGCCCCGCGAACCAGACGAACCCTAAGATTTTAAATAAGAAAAAATATATCACTGTTTATATTGTTTATTATAATTAATGGATATTATCTTACCGGTCTTCCGCGTTTACCCTCATCTCCTATTTTTCCTCTTGTGCCTGTATCTCCTTGCATACCTCTGTTGCCCTTTGTTAATGTTGTATTTTTTGTATAAAATTCGTCGATATCTTCTAGTCCGCTATCACCTTCCTCTCCGATTTCACCCTTATCGCCTGGTGGACCAATTATATCATCTCCAGGCAAACCTCGTTGACCACGTTCACCAAACGGACCTTCGGGACCCTAAACATATTAAACAATATGTAACGAGTAAGATTTTTAAATAATATTATTTAATATCAAATACCTCATCGCCGTCCCATCCTCTTTCACCATATGATCCTTCATAGCCCTGTTGTCCAGGTAATCCCATCATTCCTCTCAACGCAGCAACCCCATATTCTCCTTTAGTCCCTTTGCTATTTTGTCCGCCTTCGCCAGCTTCTCCCTGCGGACCTTTATCACCCTTCGCTCCTTCAGAACCACGATAACCTTGCCGACCGCGATTTCCTTGAACTCCGGGTATTCCATCAATTCCCCCGCATCCATCTAAACCGTTAGTTCCTTGTTCTCCGCCATTTCCATTTTCTCCCTGATTTTATTTTTAAGCGTGATTAAAATATATGTTTTCCAATTAATTAGTATATTGATACATACTTACGGGATTTCCTGCCTGACCATCATAACCAATGACTCCATCATCTCCCTACGGAGAGAATTTATCATTAAAAAATGTACTCCATCCTGCATATAGAATGGAACTTTATTTTTAAATTTACCCTTAAACCTTTTTCGCCATTAGTCCCGGCTTCTCCAGTACTACCCATTTCTCCTATTGGTCCGTCTGGCCCTGTTTCTCCAAATTCTCCATAATCACCTTCACGACCAACCATACCAGCTCTTCCCTTGACTCCTTGTTCTCCTATTATACCAGTGCAATTGCAATTGTGACCATAGCATCCCCCCTAGATATCATTAAATATAATATATTCATATTAGAAAAGCAATATATAGACAGCGGATTCGCTTCAACAATGTGAAAAAAAGCTGAATTAATTATTCTAATATCTATTTTTTTTTATATAATCTTTGTTATAATATTTGTAATCCGTTATTGATATTAAAAATATGCGTTGGTTAATAGTGTGACAACGTACAATCATGTGGTCACTAGATGTAGTTTGCGGTCATTGATGTAGCATTTGTTTAAATCAGATCAAATCAAGGGACTCTAATTATATTAGAATATTCAATTAAACTTCAATAAATGGACGATTTAAAGAATAATCTCCATTTGAAAGGCATTGACACTAATAAGAATAGTGAAAAAAGTACTGCCTTAACAAACGACGTTTCGCAGTGACAAGGAGATGGATCACAATGTTTCCAAAACTTGTGTTCAGACATTATATTTTTTGTGCAAAGTTTGCAACCATTAAGACAATAAAATTAACCGTAAAAATGAATCGTAAACTCATTAAAAGGCGAGAATGAGTCCCACTCGCAGAAGATTCGGATATATCACTATCACATCGTTGCCTGCCTCAAGATGATCAAAAAGAACCCTCACTTCTGCCTGGAGGAAGCTTAGGCCGAAGAGTGTTGTCGAATGTGACTTTGAGAGGTTTAAGACTACCTGTGGAATCTGTAATCGACGAGATTGTATCTTTTGCCAAGACCATAAGACTGAACATGGATAATAATGATATCCATGAGCTTGTTAAAGAGCACAGCCAAGAGCTGACTAATGTTTAATATATAGAAGTTGTGGAGGACAGCTTGTTGAAGGAGGACGAATTAACACCAAGCAACAATCTTCTGACGCAATAAGAGAAATGCTAAAAACATGGGAAACCGTTGCATTGAGAAACATCACCCTAATAAAGCAGTAGCTATGCGCGCTACAAATGAATTTAATGTATTAGTAATATATCGCATTTTTACTAAATTCTAAAGCTTCACCCGAATAAATATTTCTAGACAGCTTTCTAGTAAAAAAGGTAAGTATTATAAATAATGGACTAATTATTTCGTTTTTTTTTGTTTTCTGTAAATCGAATTTGCATTCTAGGTTAGTTCATTCCGCTCCAGTCTTTTATAGGACGTGTTTCTATGACGTAGTCCCCATCTCGACGCTATAGGAGGAGACGACTATATAAATATGACAAATTCTAGTAGAAAAAAGGAAAACGATCCCATATTTGGCTCAAAATTAGAATCGTTGCAGTTTCAATGGAATACTTTTTAATCATAAATTTTGCACGCCTTTTTTAGTAGTGCTCTTAACCTTTTTCACTCTGTCCACTTTTAGTCGAATCGATGAGTTACTCTCATATTTTTTACAAATTTAATAAAAGAGATATTCGTTGGGAAAATGAATAAGTAGCAGGGTTTGATCTGATATCCGATTCGATAAAAAAACATTCTTTTTTAAATGAAATAAATAAATCGTGGTTCAAGTTGTTTGCTAAAAAAACTTTTGGGCCAATACATCTGGCCCATGGAGTGGAAAAGGTTATATTTCTATAAATAACTCTTTATGACACTTATCAGGGGCGTGATTATGAGTGTACCCACCACCCTCGAATCGAAAGATATTTATCGAACCTACATGAGGATGAGTGACGCCTTGACATTTTTTATAATGCCGTTTATCCATCGTCAAAAAAAATAAGCGTTTTTAAAAATATTTACCATCCTGTTATTCGATGCAACATTTACACAACCCGTTGCAAAATCGAATAAACTGAACATGCGAATTATACATTAACATTTCAAAAGTCATTCATTCATAATTCCATTGCCATGCCGTCATTGTTCATATTTATTTTTTGGACACGTTTAAAATTATTATATGTATGTGTGTATTACATTTGCAAATCACATTAGGCATATAAAAAAAGCCATTATGAAACACATTATCGGCTTATTAAAACTTTATTATCTGCCATTGCTACGTCAATTAAAACGTTTATTGGTGGTGAACTAAATATTGGTGTTATCATCAATAAGAAACTCCGCGCTTGAATTTTTTGATAAACCCGGAAGCCTTGACACAAACTGGCGATAGCTTCGAGACCCTCCGTTAAGTAATGACTTAGATAAATTATGTTTGTTGCGAAATTATAAATATTATTTGGAAATTTCACAATGAAAACCGAATGATCTTTTAAAAAAACATAATGTCAAAAAAGCTTCTGATTCTGTTATTATTTTTAGACTCGATATTATCTCTAATGTTGGACATAATTTTTCGCACAAAATTGAAACAATTGCGAGCCGCGGAACTAAATGCGATTTTATCACCGGACACTTCTAGAGAGAACGGCGTCGTTTGTGGGTCATCTGATGATTAGAGCAAATTCCTGTTTTGTATTCCGGAGACACAGCAGTGTGTAGGCGAAGAAAAAAATGGATCACACAATCGCCCCATGTGCAGTGCTATTTTGACGAAATGCGTTCATTTCCTATATTTTTATCATGCACGCGTCACTCTTATCATTGACCCGTTCGCGGGTTGACATTTGCGCTTCCTCTTAACCCCTCCGACATCTCTGATGGTCGACAGATATCGGAAGAATCCATGAATTGTATGCTTTAGTACATGTTCAATGCAAATATCGATAACAGATCATCACAATATATCAATGAAAATGAGTCAGAGTCATAATCTTCTGATCACAGAAGCAATTTCAAATTTTAATTAACTGACTTATAAATAAAAAACTAATATTTTTTTTTAATATATTCAATCATTTTTATCTAGATTAACATGTTGCTTATAAGAGTAAGATATATTTCACCAGAAATGAGAAGATTATTTGACCCAAATTTCTCAAAAATTCTGGAAAGAAATACACATTGACCCGTAAAACATGTTTGATGACTACTGACATTTTTTTGTACAACACGATTTTTAAAAAAATCGTCTATAAGTAAGAAAAATACTGCGCGTACGCGCTCAGTAATAATAGAAAATATCGAAAGGGTTCTAATGATATAGATAGAAGTCTGCAAGTACAAAGATATACCTATAGACAGAAACCTTATTTAAAAGAGAGCACTAAAAAATTATGATAATTTAAAAAGAACTGAACAATCATCATTTGAAAAATTTATCAAGCGATTCTCACTATATAATATAAAAATTCAAGAAGATATTGCGTCTGCTGATATAGAATAAAGTTTACCTCCGAATTCGCCGAGCGATGACGAATGATTGTTTAATGAAAAACATAAAGGATATTAACAAAATTTCATATTTTTTAGAACACAAAGACAATTTTTGTATGAACTTCAAACTTCGTATAACACGGATTTGTATTACACGACGATTTTGTGAAACCATATGATCGTGTTATAAGATGGCCAAATTGTATATGCACAGTCCGCATCATAGTGAGTAAAAGTATTTTTTTTTATTTTATTAATGACTTTGGATTTATTATTTATTTAAAAACGTCCGAAAAGAATGTCAAATATAAATAATATTTATCAAGAATATATAATTTCCGTAATTTACAACTAATAAATATAATTAATAATAATATTGATTTGAGCATATTTATAACAAGAGCTGTTCAGACTAGATTTGAAAACTAGGATAACGACCGTCTCGTTCCGTGGTCATTAAATTATTCCTCTATTAAATGGCGGACAACATATGAACATAATCTCAGATTAACATTTGAGATTATCATTTGACATTTCGGCACGAAGATGACACGGATACCCACACACAATTGCTAATGATACGAACAACCCCAAACATAAATCAGAGATAGTGTGTTGAGTAATAATGTGAATAAAAATGAGCCGGTAAGGTCATGGTGGATTTTTTGACATAAACTAATTTGGTCCACTTTTTCAATTGTCAAAATTATCAGAATGCGGAAATTCTTTGTACAGTACGTATGACGTAAGGATAATATTTTTTTTTCTGAAATAATTATAATATATCAGACACTATTTGGGCACAAAGGATAGATATATTAATTACTGAGCAACATTTTAATAT
The DNA here is from genome assembly GCA_022495035.1 of Philopotamus ludificatus. NCBI lineage: Eukaryota > Metazoa > Arthropoda > Insecta > Trichoptera > Philopotamidae > Philopotamus > Philopotamus ludificatus. Next base: position 30,281 of record JAGXCT010035516.1, on the reverse strand, counting down.
AGTAGGCTCTCAAAAATTGGCAAAAAATATCTTTTAGTTTCAAAGGATATTGCACGTAACAGAATCTACATACATATATTTATGGACGAATTACTTCAAGTATCGGTCCAGTTTTTATTGTCTTTTAGCCCTTTTATTTTGTTCACAACTTAAAGTGTAGCATGCAGTATCATTATTTACTGCTTTTGTAACTTTCGCATTTTTTAAAAATTGCATAAGTCGAGGACAGACTTTATATTGGTTTGATTCAATAGCTTTTAATAGCACAATTCACTCAATATTTACAATTTCCGATGCTGTATACACTGGCGGGGTCGATCACCCTTATGTCCGTAACCAGATTGCTCTCCGTTTAATTTATTTTCCTAACCCAACTCGGTTTAAGTTGAAACAACAAATTATTTATATTATCGAAGGCTACGTACAAGCGTATAATTTTGAATAAAACAGATAGCACAGAGATCGACGATTCTAGAATATCGCAATGAACAACAACTGTGGCCCAGTTTCCCAAAAGGAGGTTATCATCATCTTGGAGGATGTGGAAAATGGTCATTGTGTGCGTATCACACCGAACCCATTTACAGATTCGACCATGTTTTAAATTGTCGAATTTAAATCGTTGATTTAGTTATATTTTTAAAGACATATTCTATCATAAAATTTTTATCTATAATAATCACATATATAACAATTTTTGATCGATTTATTTGCCTTAATTTATTATTTATAATTTTTGCAATAATCACATGTCAATTGTGCTTGTGAGACGAAGAGGAAATGTGTATTTACCTACTAATTCCAACGTCTTGTCCTCCTAATGCGATTCATTCAACCATATTCTATTTTTGTCGTTGGCCATACAGGAACTACCAGTATACATCGTAAAAAAACGTACAGCAACCAGTGTTTAGGGTTGGTAGATCACGTCAACAAAAATGATTGAATATTGACATGTGACGTTTGTACATCTTATTTTAAGCCACGAGATATTTTTATATGCATGTGTATAGTAAGCGACTAGGAAATCGCAGCCTCTATGGATCAATTTCTTTAAAAATTACCGTGCATATCAAAACTATCTAATGTAATAAAACATTTTCGAGAATAATTAAATCTAGATTTTAATAAAAAAAAATAGAGTATTATTTTTATAATATTTATAACCAAACCAATGTTATAGCTTGTAGGTAACGTGCATATTATTTCGATAATGCAAGTTAACCGTGACTGAGCTAAGCTAGTAGTCGGATAGGTATCTGACGAAAACTATGAATTCAGGGAATTCTTTGTAATACTGGACAGGGAGTATCTAGAAGGAAGACACCCATTAACTCCGCATGTTTTATAACAATATTTAAGTAGGAAGTTTGGCGCGTTGGAATTTTAAAATAATATAAGTTTCAAACCAACTGAAATAATATTAAAGTTAACCAGTGTCGTGGTTTGACACTGGGGGGAATATTAGTGTGAGAGACTGCTTTCCCCTGCTCTTCCTCTTTAGAATATTATATGGGTGAATGGCGCTTTGGAATCATTCAGTTATCCATCCATCGTAGTCAAACAAATAAATATTCTAATTTGTATCACTCTCAAATATTTTCTAAAATATTCCGATACATCGATAATTAATGAAAAATTGTTTTAAATACAGTCAGTTCTCGACTTACGATCAATTTTACGATGAATAGAAAAAAATCGTAAAAAACATTTTTTTCAGTTTTTGTCAAATATTCCATGTTTTATGGAGTTTTACTCTGATTTGTTAATCACTGGTTGACCAGGTAATTACAGGAATTGAGAAAAATCTGACATTGATAGAAGTTTGTTAAAAAATATAAAGGATGGTCGAATCTACGTTCTACTCTCATCATAATTTTACTTTACGTTTTCATAAAAAAATATTTTAATGGATAAAATGAATAAAAAACATCTATAGGCTTTGATTTGATATCCTATTCAATAAAAGCCATTTTTTTATTATAAATATAAAAAAACGTGATTTTTTGTCTAAAAAATCTTTTGGGCCAATACGTCTGGCCCACAGAGTGGAAAAAGTTAGCGCAACGTTATGAATTTTAATAGAGATGATTTATATGATATTCGACCATGTCCAGGTAGGCTGAACTCAACCCTGTTGTAAGTCGAGAATTGACTATATATTTACTAAATTGTTTGTAGTGATTGCCGTATTGGTAGAACCCTGGAAGACGTCCGTTCATCCAGACTCATTACGCGGGTCATTAGCTTGTGTTGTGTCATTGCATCACCGCACCATGTGCCACCATCGCCTTTGAACATCCAAACTCGTCACATTCCATATAAAAGCTTTAATCTGTACAAATTAGCGTCGGAGCTTGGGCGCTCAACGCTATCGCTTCAATCAGCACTGCGCCATGCATTTCGGTTAACAGTGCATCGTTTTTAATTCAATGCATTGTCGGTTCCTGAATTAATGACGTGTTGCTGCGACATGAATTATGGCCCGTCTTCCGCTCGCAACGAATATATCTCTCCGATGGTCACTTGCATATATTTTCATCGAATTAAGTAGAGTGATCGAAGGGTAAAATATTGCCATTGAGGCCAAACCGTCCCAATCTATCACATTAACTAGACTGAAACCGTCATGAGTAGCTAATTTAATAATAATGCATATTTGTTTTAATAATTTAAGATTCGTCTTTGAGCAATGCCATTATTTTTTTTTCCACGTAGATAATGTCGAGTTTTGTATTCAGTACGCTATTTATGATATCTAATTCTAAGAATTGATAAAGAATCGTTTCGGAATTCAGCAAAGTGGGTTACAGATCATACACGGGCCACAAGGGCATCATAAACAAACTTATGATTGCCGTCTTGCAAAAAACTCTTTCTCGCGAGACGATAAACGCATATGAAACCGACGAGCGGCGAAAATAATTGTTACACACAAGTGCATTGCAGAGGCCGGAAAACATTATTTCGGTAGATGACAAATTTGTTACGTTCGATAAAATAAACCTTTCATTCTAATAACACTGGGTTTATGTCTGCACATAAAATCCAGAAAGTGAAACGTTCGTTTCGCCACCGATAGATATATCTGGAAGGAGTGTGCATTTCCGCGAACCACCGGTTATTGAGGTTAGCGCATTAACATTTTGCGGAACGTGATTCCTCATTGCGTCCGTTTGTCCCCGTGGCTGACATCACTGCTTGTCCCGGTTCTAGATTATATTATCTGAAGTGATGGGATGTGATCTCATTCCTGATATTTGGAATGGAAACTCTAATTTTCTTATGACATAATGCCATTTAAACAATGGATTTTTATGTCGCTCGAGAAAATTATAAAATAGATAAGAATATATTCTATCCTGACGAATATTGCAAATATGACGCAAATACTAAATGATTCCAATCTAATAACTAAGTAAATATTTATATATTATAGATACATTCTCTATATATTGAAATTGAATGTTTATTATATCTTAAATGATGTCATCAGTTTGAAAAACATTATTTTTTCATAGAAAAAAAATCGTTTTTAATCTTTTTTATAGGTTTCGCTATACGTTGAATCTTAAGAATAGCCATTTTAATTCGATTTATCCTTGGAATTCGTGTAAATCTAGGGATCCGTGATGTTATTTAACGTGTAAAATTTTATTTGTATTTAATAATCATTATTTTTGGAAAAACAATATTACGTGATAACGGGTTTATTGAATTCTTTGTTATGGAGGTCACCTCTCTTTGTGATCAAATTTTAAGAAAAAACAATAATTATAAAATTTGAGGACAACAAAAACAATATTTTTAATATAAATATATCCTATTAATAATATATACTTTACTTGATTTACGCGGGAGATGCGTTCCATGAAAAATCGCGCAAAAAAGATATGGGATACGTTCCCGGAAATAAAAAAAAAACGCATTAAAGATAATAGTAGACTGACATAAAAGACATCATACAAAATGTATTTTCTGGCCCACGGAGTGGAAAAGGTTAAATTCTAACACATTAGACATAATAATATCTATAATTTATTTATTAGATTTATATGAATACCCCTTTTTAAACGATTTTCTATTCGGAAATGTTTTTGAATATTCAATTTATGGTTTTTTTTTCACGTATAAAAAAGAGTTGTGTTTTTATGTTTTCATATTAAAGAAACTAACATTCAGAGTCTTAAATATTTTATGTAAACAGACGTCCTAAAATTAATTTCGTTGGAAATATACATACGACCGATTCTCTTTTTGCACGGAAGATGCGTACAGATGACTTCCGTGCAAAAAAATCAAACTCAAAAATCTATTCGATTTTTAAGTGCATGGTTTTTAATTTAAGTCACTGCAAGTGTAAATCAATCACTCGATGTCGATCATTTAATTAAAATTTAAACCGTGCAAAAAGAGAATCGAGTGTATATTACTGTAAATGATTTTTATTGATTACTGTAAAAGCTATTAGAGTAAAGGACCAAATGCAATGCTAAGATATTCGAGTCTAAATTTGAATGAAACGAGATTTCTAGACACATGTTCCATTTGTGCGTCCACGTGAACATGCGTCAATCAATGAAGAATGAAAACAACGACCATTGCTTCCGCAACGCCGTTCCTTCCAATATGTCTTCATCCCCATGTTGATCCCGGTGTGTCCGGTGCTTATTTTTACACATGGCGCAAGATATTTGTTGTTGTTGGTTTCTCCACAAATGCTGTCTATGAATATATCGTCCTGACACAGATTGGGATTGGATGCACACAAGTGTAGGAATGCACATGTAGTGCAGGCCCGGACCGCCTCGGCAACGAACACATGTGTTCCCGGAATTGGGCGGCTGAAACTCTTTCAAGGGGTCACCAAACAAATAGCTTCGTTTTTTCTTATTTTGCTCCCCAATCCTACTTTTTTTTGGCGTCTGCAGAGCGCATAAAAAATCAGCAACAGACAGTATCCATTAAAAGAACAGAAACGTAATATTTAAAAGGGATCCTGTTTTTAGCATAGACGATATGATACATATGTTAAATCTACTTTGAAGTATGAATCATTAAAAAAATACACTTCAACTGCCAAAAGTTAATATAATCTCAATTGATTATTAAAAATATTAATCCTCAGATTAGTGAAAAATTAAATATACCTAACTTCTTATTATACTAGAGAGAAACATCTTGGGAAACAATCAAAGGGTTAACAATATTATTATATTTAAAAAAAAATAGTGTACAGACGATTTCGTTTCATTGGGACGCCAGTTTACGGGATAGCCGGTTATTTGTGCCAAATCCCAAGGAACAGACACCAAATAAAGGAACCCAACATCTGCAATGTGCTGATTTTACGATAATTGCAATTCTATGAAAACGAAAAACATGCTACAATTTATGAATTCCTGTTTATTTTATAGTAATTTTGATTTTGTTTTATATTAATATGAACACAGTCGACTCTTATATAGAGCGTCATATACGACAGTCACTCCTATAGTGCTTCTTTTAAGATCGCCGTTTTCTACAAAATGCTAAATTCATAATTACATAATTCGTATATATGTAATAGATTGCTGCGCAAAATGTAGGTAAATATCCTTGCGTTGACAACAAAATATAGCACGTATGAACAAACTAAAAATAGAAGGTCATCTAAAATATGTTAATAGATAATGCAATGATGTTCATTTAAAAAATACAATAAAAACCTAACCCCAAATTTTGTATGACCTTAGTCTTCCATCGGGGCAGGTTTCTATTGCGGCGCTATAGGAGGGTTAACCGTACTTTGTACAATTATACGTTTTTCTTGTACTTGAAGTACTTAATTATATACTTTATAATAATTGAATAAGTTTTAAAACATATATTTTACAATTTTACCCCAAACTTCGCTTATTTAGGCCAGCTATTTAATTGAGACAACATTTATGGGCGCAATGTGTTCTAATTAAACATAGTCTACCTTCTTACGAAATAATTACACCTTGGCCATGTATAACACGTACATATGGTTCCACAAAAACGTCGTGTAATACAAATCCATGTTATACGAGGTTTGAGAAGTTCATACAAAAATAGACTTTGCCTTCCAAAAATTATCGAAATTTGTTAATATCCTTTATTTTTTAATTAAAAAATCATTCGTCATCGCTCGGCGAATTTTGAAGTAAATTTTTTGGAAGATTGTATATCAGCAGACGCAATTTTTTCTTGATTTTTTCTATTATATGGTGAGAATCGCTTCTTAAAATTTTTAAACATAGCAGGAAAATTGTGATGTTTTAATCTATAGGTATATGTTTGTCATTGCAGACTTCTATCCATATCATAAAAGCTATTACGATCTTTCTATTATTACTGAGCGTACACGCTAAGTATTTTACTTGCTGATAGATGATTTTTTTTTTAAATCGTGCTGTACAAAAAATGCCACTAATCATAAACCGTGTTATATCAAATATAGCCAAGGTGTATTTCTTAAAATATAAACTTATTCCGTAATGTTTATCTTAATATCAAATTATAATTACCATATTTGGTAAAATGTTTGTGGTTTTTAATCAAAAATTGCTAAATATAAATACTAGTAGTTTTAAAAATATTTTTAGACGAAATATGACAACTGCCTAATTCACTTCTAACCCCATGTTCAAATGCGTTCTATTTATACAGCGTTCACTATAAATATTTTCAGCTTTCATATAATCCCAATTATAAATTTAACGTTAAATTAAGGATGTGTAAATTTACATCGACGGGGAAAAGCTCGTTGGTGTAAATATTTCCACAGAACTTAGAGAGCTTTAACGTCAACGACCTAACGCTCGTAAACGCACTTTCTACTTGCTATCGCAGATGTTTTGGCTTCAAGCAAGCACGTGTACAGAGTTTGTTGATCAATTTCCAATCCACAATACTGATAACTTATTCTCGATTTAAAAATAAAATGGCCATGAATCGTATCATATGTTTAAAAAATAACGTATTCAGCAACGATACGCCGATAATATTAATGGGATAATTAAGTCCTGCAGAATGAATTCGATTTAAAAAAAGACGCAATTTTTCTTAGATCACCAAACCGCAAGTAGATACAAAATGTGTTAAAACAATTATTACGAGACGATAGAGTGATGCAATTTTATTTATATTTTAAACCACAACCTTTAACCGCTTGCATTGGCTGTCCAAGGAAAAGTGACGTAAACCCATATATTCATAGTAAACAATGATCATATGCAATTAGATCACCATATTCTGCATAATCAATCAAATATATATTTTGATATTCATGTGTATATAATATAAATGCTTTAATATAATTAATAAATCCGATAACAATTTATAAGATTATCGATAAAATTTTATTCACATGTCAATCAATTTCTAATCAGCATTTATTTTTAAAATATACGATTCTCTTTCATACTCGTTATCATACTATTAATTTCTAAAGCAGATTTTTATTTAAACATACTTCAACAGCGACGAGAATGCGAAGAATGTCAAAGTAAAAGCCATACGAAATCATTATCTTCATGCGCGAATTATTTTTGCCAAAACGTTCCAAAAAAATGTATTTTTTGCTTTCAATTTTAAGCTTATAATTATATTAAAAACATAAAAATGTTTTTATATTTTTTTCAACTCTTTCGGTCCATTTTTTGCACTTTTACGCAAAAAAATCGTATTGCATGTAAAGTCGTAAAATGCATTGAAAATCTATTATCAGGCTATAGCAAAGTAAGAATGCAATTGGAATAAAATAAGCTAGAGAGTGATCCTTTCATAATTGACGAGATGATACAATAATAAAACTGTGATTTATTTAAGCGCGGATCCTGCTTCACACGTATACGCGCGAGCGCGGAAATTGGAACGCTTCTGCTTGACGCGTATTCGCGTCAACGCGCATAAAGTGGTTAATCTTAATCTTTGCTTTTAATCTATCTATTAAAGTTTAGCAAATATCAGTTCGATTTTCCTTAAGAGCTTTAATCATCATCATCATCATCATAATTTGCTAGCCACGAGATACTCACTCGCTGAGAGTTTGGATCTTTTTTTTTGAGTCGTGAGGCGATTACATATTATTATATATTTTTTTTTATATATAAGATATTAATCCACTTTCCCTCATTTCTGAGGATCGTGACCATGTGCATGATTCCCCTTATGGAGGACCATGGACATGATTTTCATGGGAATATATAGTGCAGTGGTTTCCCGTTGCCTTCTGCATCGCAGTTTTTTATAATGAAGAGCGCTGCTGCCCGCTTTCCAGCTTATATTTTTGACAATTTTTTTTTTGTGAAATGAAGTTCGTCAGCCTTCATCCCACCCCTCTGTTGACCAGCGTCACTCAGAAGTATTCAGAATGGTCACCCATCTGAATACTATCTGCGTTTATTGGCAATTAACTTTAACAATCATAATTTGATTGTAATTACCTCTAAACTATGACGGGTATTTCTAAGCTATGACGGGTATTGTTGGGTTTGGATCTTACCAGACTCTAGAATGGTAGTCGAGGCCAAGGGAGTCGGGGTCTCACTATGGCGTGAGGACTCTCCTTTTACGCCCATACCGCGTCTTAGTATGAAGATTTTATAAAGAGGTTTTCTTCTCTTGGCCATTGCTGGCATTGGACGTGTATCTTCTACCATTGCTGGTATTGGATTTTATCCTCCTTACTATGTCCAGGCAAGTGGAAGAGGGTTTGTCTCGGTATACTCTTTTCTATAGGTTTCGGCGTGACGAGTCACGTGACAGCTAGCTTTAACTTTGTTGCGTAATAGCAATCTTTTCATAATTGTAAGGACCTTTCCAAATAAGAGGTTGACTACTAAGGGGGAAGAAGGAGCAAAAGAATTGAGACTAGGTAGATTATCGACCTTTATATAAGGGTTTTCCCTCGCGGGGTATATTGGTTTTACTGGTGAGAAAAAATAAATATTTGTTTTGTCAATTACTTGACTACTAGTTTGTATCGATTGATTTGAAGTTCTGATCGATTAAGGACTATATTATCCTTATACTCAAATCTCCAATCAAAGTACCCCCAATAAGTTGTAAATATAAATCAGAGCCATGTTGCGATGAACATTTTTAAAGCGTTTCAGATATTTCGATTGCTTCATGGTGGTTAGAATTCAAAAATAATGATTTGTATCTGGTAAAATTTTCCTCCACGATCAAACTAATGTTACTGGCTTCATGTTATACTTTATTAAGTTAAGTTACTCCTTGTATCGCATTTAATCAAGTCGTCATCTTCATTAGAAAGGATTTTAAGAATATCAGTTCATTAAAGAAATAATCACTTGATCAGAGGGTTGAATTAAAGATGTGACTTTAGTTTAGTTTTTTGCAAGTATTTTGCAAGGCCGTCGTCTGTTTTCCATAAGCTTGTATTTCGATAACAAGGAGCATTTTCTAATAAGCTCTAGGTTTTCTGAAAATTTTAAACCAATCTTCAAAGACCCTCTCTTTCTGGCTGTAATAATATTTTCAGTTAATATAAGCTTTTCGATGAGATGATATTTCCTGTGTAATTTGAGATAAGATTCTTGAAACATTGTTTAATTTCTCAAGACGGTCAATATAATGAGATGAACATAGATATTGGGAGATAAAGCTTAAATTCTGATGATTACATTAATAAATCTTGAACTTGCCATCTCAAACTTTTTCTTTTGACTCAACTAAATCTCAAAATTAATATTTATAACTTGATAAACAAAAGTACATCAACGAGGATTCATTGTTTTTAAAATATTCACAAAAACCTTTTCAAAAATAGGAAACACTCGACTCTTTTTTTACACAGTTGATGCGCTCCACCAAATACCGTGTAAAAAGTGATCAAATTCATAGGAAAAATTGAAGATTGGTTTGCTAAGTTTAAATAACCGTGTTATTTTAAAAACAAACAACATTGAGGCATAGAAAATAATTTAAATAAAGTAAAAATGAAAACCCAATAAATAAATTTTACAAAATATTATGCATATACACTAAATTGTATTTGAATTAAGAAAACAAAATAACAAGTGGTGGATTAAGCGGCCGCGGAGGGCCCGGAATACTAAGAGTTTTAAAAATATTCTCTCATTAGGTTTTTTTGCATATATCAAATAATTATATTTTGTTGTCCAAATATCATAATAATAGCAGAGTTTCACTAAAGCCTTATTTTATTACAAATAATATAACAGTGCAAACTTTAATAAAATTAGAAGTGGATGTTAAAAGCATATTGAGGACAATCATTTGATAACGCTTCTAATCATGTCAGGGAAGTACTCAGGAAGTGCGATTTTTATTCTGTATGCTAATCATTCTTAAATTTTCTGCGTCATCATTTCCATCAATGGAAAATTTTAATCAAAAATCTAGAATTGCATAAACAACTCTGTATTTAACTCGGAATAAAAAAAATTAAACCATAGTGGAAGCGACAGATATGAAACCGCCCCAATGATATTAATAAAAAGAATAAATGCTAAGAAGAATTAAAAGGAATCTTATTGAAATCATTGGAAAATTTTACCAATAATTTAAAAAATTGAATAGAGGAAACTTCTTTATCAGGGATAATCATTTAGGTCGAAGCAACAAAATAGAAAAATGATTTTTGATTAATACGGAGATGAATTCACAATGAGAGATAAAATATCAGTCAATTAATTATATGTGATATCACCAAGGCAGAATTAACTAAAATAACTCAAACGTATAAAGTTATTGGAGATCCTATTAGAGTATTTTTTATTTAAAGTTATCAACGGAAGAAAAAGGGATGCGATATAACAGTTGAAAGACATTATAAAAATTACATTAATTTTTGTATTTTTGGAGAAGAATTTGACCATTTTTTAATATTTTTAAAGGAAAACAAGGACACCATAAAAACCATACCAGAAACCGTATAGAATCGCCAAAGAAATGTTTAAAGTATTGATTTTTTTACCAATTAACTTATTGAGAACATTCACAATTTTCTAATATCAGGGAAAAGTTCGTATTCTGAATTAAAGCGTCTAAAAAATATTTAAAGTGTTCTATGGAAGAAGAAAAATAAAATAATATGACCATTCTGTATAATCAGCATCATCATCATCATTTGCCAATCACAAAGATCTCACTCGCTGAGAGCATGGGCCTTACTCTCGAATGGCAGTCGAGGGCAGAAAGTTTTAATTGGTATTGATACTGCTAAAATAATTGACGAATTCATGAAGCATCATGTGAAAATATGATACTTTAATAATTAACTAAGTGTTATAGTATGAAATTTTTCATTGCTCTCTTTTTTAGTTATCAACATAATGAGAGGGGCTCCGAATTTTTACTGCTTGATTTTGATCCGCCACTGAAACTAATACTAACGACACGTCTAGTGTGTATTAATATTTAATGAATCCTATGTTAATACATTTCTTGATATCCGAAATATAAGTTCTTTATGAATTTGTTAAACTTTTCCATTCCGTGGGCCAGACGTATTGGCCCAAAGATTTTTTTAGCAAACAACTTGAACCAAGATTTTTTTATTAAACATTTTTATGTCATCGTTCTCGTATATAATAATAAAAAATTATGCATTTGATTATTCGTGCAGAAAATATTTCTAACTAATAATCTATTTTTTTAATCAGATATCAGATCAAACCGCATAGATGCATCTCATTCATTTTCCCAATGAATCTGTAAGAATAATATAATGAAAGTAACTCATAGATTCGACTAAAAGTGGACAAGGGTTAATATCCAGTCATACAAAATCAGTAGATTCTATTGTAGGTTGAGATCATAATTGAGAAAATACAGTTCCATACTTCCAGCAAAATTCAAACCCTCGTGAATTTAAGCAGCTGCAGGTTGATAAATACCAACATTTTTACTTTTTTATCCATCGGTCATTGGCTATTGTGACGTAATTTTATGTCCTTTTGTGCCAATGAACACCGGGACGTAGCAAAGCAAGAATTTAAAAATACATGTTTAAATAGTTTGCTTCGGGAAATCCTGTTAGAACGAATAATTCGTGTAAAAACTTAGTATATGTAATTTTTAGTGGAGCTTGTTATTTGAAAGCCGCGTGAAAAAGAGTCGAGCCTATTTCTAAATATATCTTAGAGAAATATTAATATTAATCGACGAGAGAAGGGAGGCCTTCTCTCAATTTTACACAAACTTCTCGCATTAGATAAACACGAAACGGTCGTTCATCCTCCGCGTTAAATAAATAAATAAAATCGCAGACGTTCGGGGTCTACTGAGAAATTTCGCATTGCAACAATCGTTAGACGAATCGATTCTAACCGGACGTCCTTTTTTTACAAATTGCCGCACATGGCCGGCTCGGACCGGTTTCGAGCTTAATATATTCGATTTTAAAAATCAAAGCTCGGCGTTTGGACATTTTCGGTTCGCGACAGGACGATAATTTATCGCGGCTCATATTCCTTCTAAACAAAAAATAAATAAATATAAAAGCGGCCGATCGACGGTTCGCTTTCAGATGGACGTATCTTATCATTATCTGTTCGCGGAGGAAACCGACGCTTCGCCGTTTCCGCAAAGCGTTATCGCAAACGGCGTCTGCGAATTGTCGGTTTTGATTAGGATTCATCTCAAAAATATAAAAATTGCGATTCGCAACGGAGAAGGTGTTCGAAAAACGAAGAAACGTTCGTATCGAGCAAAAAAAGTATCGCGCAAATCGGTCGTCACGTAAAAATATAATAAATATTTTTATTTATAAAAATATTTCGGTCAAAGTTTAAGACTCGAGACGATAACCTAAGATCGACGATCGGCTCCGTATTCTAGAACGATTTTTTTCGATCGAGCCATTTTCGTTTAAATGCGACGGTTTATGAAACCCCGAGATTCGCTCTTAATTACATATTTAGAACTGCGATAAATTAATTATATATATATATATATTTACTTCGTCGATCACCTTCTGTATAACAAAAATATTCGGAGATAAACTGTCAACCTGACCTCATAACATGTCGATAAAAAGGTTAAACGTACATATATATTCGGTAATAAGACGTCGTTATCGTAAACTCTGTTCCAATTAAAACGGACATCGAAAAATTCAGATTAAATATTTACACAATTCATACAGGATATTTTATCGACATTTATATATAATATGCGCATCCTCGTTTATTCGATCGGGGATGTTTATGTAATTGAACACCGCAAAGATTCGTATAAAATTTATCTCGAAATTTGAGGCCATTTTGTCGGTAGATATTTTCGACGTCCGCTATCGAGAATAAGAGTCGAAGTTCAATCGCGTCGAAGACGTTTATTGCAAAACAAAACTTTGATTATATAAAAAAAAATTATCGCGAACAAATAATACTATCGAGCTTTTAATTTTTTACACGTAATAATGCGGCTCGGAACGATAATGAACCGCGTCGAATAAAATATGAACGCAAGATCGTTAAGATCGATTTAAATAATTTCGGCGCTCGTTTGTTTTTGCGTTTGAATGTCAATCGTCGTTCTTTTGTTTTCGCGTTTGTAAAATGTATGTAGGTTTTCGAACCGACCAATCGTCGAGGTTCACGGCGACACGCCTACCAACCCCGCGAACGCGCCGAAGCAATTTTCCGCGCGGACGTTCGGTTTCGAATTGATAAAGGGCGTCGTATCGCGCTTTTAAATACTAGAATCTCATATGTTTTCTTTCGGTTTCGACGCTGAAACCGAAAGAGAGCATTTGAATAAAGTAACTTTAGCTACTGTAGAGCGGGCAGAGATTAAAAAAATATATAAGATTAGCGCGAGTTTGACAGTCGGCGAGTCGAAAATTTTCGTTTTATGACTGAAAAATAATTTAAAAAAATATGGTTAAGATCTTTGAGGATCGGCTGACCTGCGCGGCCTCAGAGGGCCGGGGCTGGACGGCGAGCAGCGCGAGGGCGAGGAGGGCAGCGAGGGCGCGGGCAGCAGCAGGCCGGCGGGCGGTGAGCGCGCATGGCCGGGCGCACTGAGCCGGCGGGGCTGCCACAGCCAGGCGGGGTGGGGCCGGGGGCCGGGGGCGGGCGCCGGGGCCGCGGGGAGGAGGGCGGGGCGCGGGGCGGCGGGCGGCGCGTCGCGAGTCGCCGCGCAGAGCGCGGCCGCCGCTCGCCGCTCGCCGCCATGTCGGCCAGAGCCGTCAGGTACCCACCCCCACACCCCCCCGCCGACTTTTTAAAACTTTGGCCGATGATCTCTCCAAACTCGGCCATACGCCCAAAAACACACAAAAACCCGACTTTTAAAAAAAATCGTATCGGCGGCGATAAAAAGTTCAAAGTGTAAATTCGCGACCGACACTTGGAAACGCGATCGAAAACTCGACCGCTTATCTCGCCCGCGCAAAATCAAACATTTCGATCGATAAATACGCGATTAGCAATAAATAAGCGATTCAAATTATTAAAACATTCCCCCCTTTTGAGCCCAAAACGAATAAAATACTAATTATTATTACAGATACGTTAATATCCACAGAAATGCGTCGAATTAGTTAGAAATTTGTTTCGTGACGATTTATGAAAATTGAAATCTTGTTCGACGCGCCGTTCAAATTTATTTTCGATCGAAAAGTACCCCCCCCCCCCGACATACATTTTCCCGAAGTTTCGATTGCACGAATAAATCAGTGCGTTATTTATACGCGTTAATATGAAATTTTGGTTTTAAAATAATCGTTTGTAACCGAATTCTTCTAAGGAGCGGGATCGACGACGTCGTATATTTTGGAAACGATTTTATCGCGATCGTCTCGATTTTCGCAACCTTTAAACTCGCCGTTATCGCGTCCCAAACATTTTCCTTCCCAAACTTTTTCAAATCGCCCACTATATCAAAAGAAAAATACGATCATATTTTATCATTTTTTTATTATATTATATTATTGTAGTTTTTCTCGCTTGTGAACATTGAAATTAATATTATAATTTTGCGCTATCCCCTCTTAAAATAATCCCCCCCTCCTCCGCCCCCAGATACGGATGGGAGGGGGAATGCGATCGAATATGCTCGATTTTTTTTACACGGTCCACTAAAAAGAATGATTACCATATTTTTACACGAATTTATCCCGCAATAGTCGACGATCGAGCGGATTTGTTAACCTTTTCCACTCTGGATATATTTGGTCGAATCCACGTTCTACTCTCGCTAATTATATTTTACGAAAATATATAAAAAGATTTTCATCGGTAAAATGAATAAGAAACGTCTATAGGGTTTGTTCTGATATCCTATTCAATAAAAGATAATTTTTTATAAATAATTAGTAAAAACACGTAGTTCAATTTTTTACTAAAAAAACTTTTGGGACAATACGTCTGGCCCACAGATTGGAAAATTTTAATATTATAGAGCGGCATTTTCTCAGTTATATTCCTGAGCCAAAACCTGCAGATTTGTAATCGAGCAATTTATATTCAACTTATGAAAAAAAAACACAAATCGAATAACAGATTTCCTAATAATAATAAATTTAGCAACACAGGACAGTAATAGCAATTAAAAAGCTTCAGACGTGTTTTCTTAATTAAAATACATATGTATGAATAAGTTTTCATAATTACGCTTTTACGCAATTTCTGCACCACAATGTGATTCATTTTTAAAGCACCACGGTTTTTTAAACTTCGTGAACCAATCTTCATTTATTTTGATGGGTTTTTTATACACGGTTTTTGATGTACCGTGCAAAAGAAGAATTGAATTTACATAGTTTGAAAACACAGATTGGCACATTTTTTCATTTTTTAACTTTCAAAATATAACTTATATATTTAATACAAATGATGTTGATTTTATCGTACGAAAAATTCTAATGTTTCTCGAAATATAGCCTGAAAATTGTTTAAATTATTTAAAGTGATCAAAAATCTTTTTAGTTCCAGATTTTATAATTTAAATAATGATTTATCGTTTTTCGGTAGCCAGAGGATTAAACTTTTTTTTTTATTAAAAATAAACATAAATATTCGATAGAGAATATGTAAGAGCGCCTTTGGAACGTAATTTTCTGTCTGGGTTCAAAGCTCCTTTGCGATTTTGTCTTTTTCTCCTCAATGTTAGAGCAAAACGCCATGCTTTCGTATTATTTCTAGAGTCTGCAGAAGGCCGTGTCCAACTTATACGAAAATTGAGGCATCATAACGTTGATATTTTTACAAAAAATCCTTTCCACATTTTCCATTTTCCTGCAAATAAAAACTCGCGTAACAAGTAAGTCAACAATAAAGTAAGCATCCATTATGGCTATCTATGTTCAGATACGTCAAGGAAAAGTGCACCAATACACCAAGAATATGACAATTAGACATATCCAATCCGAAAAAGTATAAAAACTTTCATTTTATCGATGCTCGAACGTTTTTATGTTTTCGGAAAAATTTTGTTGAAAACTTCAAATTGTATATTAATATATGTATAAATATTTATTTAAAAAATAATATAATCTTAATGATTGCGCATAAAATTTCTTACAAAGATATTTTTTTATAATAAACCGATAATAAGTTAACTATCAAATATAATATAACCTTTAACGTAATCAACCGGTCAAAGTATCTTCAATTAAAAATAACGCAATTATGGCATTTAGCATGACAAACGTGTCAAAAATAATATGTATTACATAATTAATCAGTACATTTGAATGACTGTTAGTAACATTTTGACATTATATAAGAAATTAAATAAAATATCCTTATCCGTTGTCGATTAAAGAAATGTTTTCTAGATTTTTTATTATTATTTTCAAATATATATAATGAAATATTTCATTCAATATAATTATTGACAAATTCATCTCTCTTATTTCAGACTTCTGGCGGCAATTACGTATTTAGCGATTGTCGCAGATGCAGTAAGTTAAAAATAAACAGTACAGAATTTTAATGAAATTATTATTTTTCGCTCTATTCCTGAATGTGTTTAATTGCAGCAACATTGGGGTTCGTGGTCCTCATCGCCGGCAGTAAATAGCAGTAGAGTAGGAGTGTATGGCAAATTTGCCCGCCCTTTAAATGTGCAGGCTTACAATAAACCCGAAATAACGAAACCAAGCAATTGTACCAGCAGCGAAGGATGCACCCCGAAATGTTACGCCGAAAAGGGCCATCAGGTACTTCATTCGAACCATTTATGCCGTAATATTAATAAAAGTAATAATAAAATAAAAATAATAAATTTTTAGGGGCCACCCGGTACTCCGGGCAGACAAGGAGAGAGGGGCCTAAAAGGAATGATAGGCCCCGAAGGGCTGATGGGTCCAAAAGGATTCAAGGGCGAAACAGGGTATCAAGGTCCGCGAGGGCCTAAAGGCGAACGCGGTAGAATCGGTCTTCCCGGATTTGCCGGAATCAATGGCCTGCCGGGAGTACCCGGTATGACTGGGTCTCCCGGTATTCCAGGCCGAGATGGATGTAACGGAACCGATGTAAATAAAATATATTTTATTATATAATTGATCGATTTGGCTTTATATCAAAATGATATTTTTCAGGGGTATCCTGGAGATGAAGGTCCACAAGGTATTCAGGGACCTCGCGGGATTCCTGGTATTAAAGGAGACAAAGGAGATAGGGGACTAGCCGCATACGGAGGTAGCTACAATAAAGGTGAAAAGGGTGAACCCGGAGCAGATGGCGTTCAAGGACCCCCAGGACCTCCGGGACCCTCTGGTTTTGTCGGCAAGAGAGGCGAGAAAGGAAGCATTGGGCATCAGGTATTTATATTTATTTATTACTTGTTTTAAATACAATGATTGATTAATTCATATTTTTTTTCTTATAATATTTTAGGGCCCTCTCGGCCCCAAAGGCGAAAAAGGCGCCAAAGGTATTCCGGGAAATTCGTTTCCAGGCGAT
Source organism: Philopotamus ludificatus (assembly GCA_022495035.1). NCBI lineage: Eukaryota > Metazoa > Arthropoda > Insecta > Trichoptera > Philopotamidae > Philopotamus > Philopotamus ludificatus. The sequence continues at coordinate 12,369 of JAGXCT010035516.1, read as the reverse complement.
AAAGGTGGCAGAGGAGATAAAGGTCCTCGAGGACGAATTCCGACGTCTACCTTAGTAAACGGTCCTGTAGGTGAACCGGGGGATAAAGGTGATAAAGGAATGGACGGTGCTCAAGGAACTCCCGGTCGAGATGGTGAATCGGGAGATACCGGTGCAGTTGGAGTTTCTGGACCTCATGGCGAAAAAGGATTACCAGGTTCACCAGGACCGAGGGTAGAGTTTTGTTTATCAAATCAAATATCTCTTTTTTGATGTAAACAAATGAATTTATCATATTATTTTAGGGAAGAGATGGTGCTCCTGGTCCAATGGGATCTATGGGACAAAAGGGAGATAGAGGAAACGACGGAATACGGGGTTTGGATGGTAGGCCTGGGTTAAAAGGCGAACCGGGATCAGACGGCAATAAAGGAGATACCGGAATACGAGGTATCCCAGGGAGCCCAGGTGGTGGAAAAGGATTCGCCGGCCCAACTGGACCTCAAGGACCTCGCGGTTATACTGGACCGGCTGGTCCCAAGGGACTTGATGGATATCCCGGGGAAAATGGTCCCAAAGGACCCGAAGGCAGACAGGGTGGACCCGGCAGTCCTGGTAATCCAGGTTTAGAAGGAATCCCTGGCGAAAAGGGTGCTCCTGGAAAACCGGGTATAGAAGGCTTACCAGGGCCGCGAGGAGATAAGGGCTATCAAGGGCCACCTGGAAATGCTGGAATTAGAGGACCTTCCGGAGAAAATGGTTTATCGATCAAAGTATGTAGTAATTTTTAACATTTTTTTCTCTCACATCTGCATATTTTTAGCATAAATAATGTCTTGGTTTGCAAAAAATGTTTAATTATAATATAAAAATAAATAAAGATCTGATAATAAATATTATTATCATATCTTTTGTCAATATTCATGCAGTTTTTAGTAATCTAATGTATACAGTTTGGCATATTGGGTAATTAATTTTGATCTTAAATGAATAATTATTCAAATACCATTGTCAAGTGTACATGTCAAAATTTTCTCAAGTATTAATTTATATTTTAAACTAAATTTATTACATAGCCAGATCTAATAAATATTTTTATATTATTTAGAGCTGAAAGCCCAGAATATTTAAACTACAATTTTAAGAGTATTTTTAGGGATACAAAGGATTAGATGGAACTCCAGGAAGACCAGGCCAACAGGGAGAAAAGGGCGAGCGTGGTTTTCAAGGTGCAAGAGGTCTGCCTGGTAATTCTACTCTTGGAATTCCAGGAAGTCCAGGTTTACAAGGAGTAAGAGGTGATAAAGGTTCTAGAGGACGGGATGGAAATCCTGGTAATCCTGGTCAGCGTGGTGACAAGGGTGATATTGGTGGTCGTTGCATGCATTGCACTTCTGGAGAGCCAGGCAGAAAAGGAGAGCCTGGAGTGGATGGCAATCACGGAGTTCCAGGAAATCGTGGTCCTCCTGGATCTATAGGAGCACCAGGGGAAAGGGGTATTAACGGAAGAGATGGTTTAGCAGGTCCTCAAGGTGCTCCTGTAAGTATATATGTCATTATTTAAATTAATATTTATTGATAACTATTTATATTAATATTTATTAAGGGTGAACGAGGTGTGATTGGTCTGCCTGGTGCTGAAGGAGTAGCTGGCAAAAATGCAATTATCTCAGTAAGTCAACTTAAAGGTGAAAGAGGACTTACTGGAGACTTTGGTGAAAAGGGAAGTCAGGGTGTAAAGGGTGACACCGGTTACTATGGAAGCAAAGGTATGCCTGGGGTTCACGGCGAACCCGGCCATAAAGGCGATACAGGTCTACGTGGTCCACCTGGAGCAGATGGCCTACCTGGAATTGATGGAAATCCTGGATATCCAGGAGTTGACGGTGTTACTGTTTATGGTAAAATTGGCTATCCAGGTCAACCGGGACTAAAGGGTGATAAAGGTCAGTCTGGATCTATGGGTCTGAAAGGTTCTATAGGGGATTGTGGAGCTATTAATATAACAAAAGGTATGAAAGGAGCTAAAGGATCTCAAGGAGAAAAGGGCGATCAAGGATTACAAGGCTCTAGAGGCTATCCTGGTGACAGAGGTATACAAGGCCCAATAGGTAAAATAGGATTAACCGGTGCAAATGGAATTCCCGGACCTCCGGGACCTCGTGGATTGCCCGGACCTAGAGGCGAAAAGGGTGACATAGGAACGTTCGGAGAACCCGGTGATATTGGAAACGACGGACCCAGAGGTTTTCCCGGTAGCATGGGAACAAAAGGAACTAAAGGAGAACCTGGTATTCAAGCTCAAGGCCCGCCCGGTCCTCAAGGAGAATTCGGCCCAAAGGGTGAAAAGGGATTGTCCGGATTACCTGGAAAACCAGGTTCTGATGGTAACCCTGGATCCAAAGGTTTTCAGGGTGAAAAGGGCGAATTAGGAATGACTGGATTGCGAGGTTTAGATGGAATTAATGGAGACAAAGGAAATCCAGGACCAATTGGTCCAATTGGGCGTCCTGGTGAAATGGGAATACCTGGGTTAGATGGTCAAAAAGGTACCCCTGGATCACCCGGTGAACAAGGACCAACTGGAATAAATGGATTCCCGGGGGAAAAGGGAGATATGGGAAATACTGGCCGAATGGGAGAGAAAGGATTCCAGGGAAAACAAGGTGAACGAGGGTATGTTGGATTAGCAGGTGCGCCTTGTAAAGAAGGAGAAAGAGGTGACACCGGTGAGTCTGGACCACCAGGATTAGATGGAATGCCAGGACTTAACGGGCCAGAGGGTGCCCAAGGCCTCAAAGGAAATAAAGGAGATATTGGTCGCACAGGGCGCGATGGTCTGATTGGTCTAGCGGGTCCATTAGGCATGAAAGGTGATATGGGACCCCGAGGATACATGGGAATAAAGGGTGAACCAGGAAATGTTTCCGAAAAGGGGCAAAAGGGCGAACCAGGTTCCCCCGGTCTCAAAGGTACAGATGGATTACCTGGTTTATTGGGCCAAAGAGGTATCAAAGGTGACAGGGGATTAGATGCCGCTGGAATTGCCGGAATGACCGGTCAAAAAGGAGATAAAGGCATTGATGGTAGTGATGGCCTTGAAGGTTATCCGGGTCAAAAAGGCGAACCTGGTAGATTCGGCGTGCCAGGACTTAAAGGGGAAATTGGGATGAAAGGTGATACTGGTCATCCTGGACCTCCTGGTCTTGAAGGATTGCCAGGAAGCGAAGGAGAAGTCGGGCAAACTGGTTACCCGGGCATCAGAGGAGACAAAGGCGACAGAGGATTTGACGGACGAGATGGCATTGATGGTTCTATAGGAGAACGAGGATTGACAGGGCCACCTGGACCGAAAGGACCTCAAGGTGCTCCCGGTCTTATTGGTGATAGAGGATTACCGGGACCATCAATAGAAATTAAAGGAGATAAAGGTGAACCTGGACCGCCAGGCCTTAGAGGGCCTAATGGTGATAAAGGATTTAGAGGTTTAGACGGTGATAGAGGATTGACGGGCGATAAGGGCGATCGAGGTCAAATAGGAATCGACGGACAAATGGGCGAAAAAGGAATTCGTGGTGCTAAAGGTGAACAAATTATTTTTTCTTTGAATTTTATTAAAATCAATTTAATATTTTATTACAGTTAACCCTCATATAACGTTCCCTATTATCAAATTACATGTTTCGTAAATGTCTAATACATTTCCGCGTGAAATAAAAGTCAATCCCATTTGGTTGACAATAAAATCCTCTAAGTCTCCTATAGCGTGTTCCTTATTTAGATGCTATATGATGGTTGACGGTATGTTCAAATATTAAATCTAAAAATATATGTATGCACCCGTTAACGGTTATAAATTAATACATTTTAGGCGACCAAGGAATGCCCGGACCTGAAGGACGACCGGCAGCTGCTGCTTTTTGTGAAAAGGGTTTACCCGGAATTCCCGGAAAAGTGGGACGAGTAGGTGCTCAGGGTGGAAAGGGCGAACAGGGAGAAATGGGACTCACGGGATTGCCTGGCTTGCGGGGAGTGCCTGGAAGTTCCGGAATTGGAATACAAGGACAAAAGGGAGAAGTTGGACCGGAAGGAATTGGCGGACCTCCCGGCTTAGATGGCCCTCCAGGTCCAACGGGGGATAACGGTCCTCCTGGTTTTGGTGGAATTAAAGGTGATAAAGGTAATCGCGCTTCTTGTCCACCAGGTCAAAAAGGCGAACCAGGCTACGCAGGTAGAGATGGGTATGAAGGACTAAAGGGTGACAAAGGCTTTTCCGGTGCTCCCGGTATTCAAGGTCCCAGAGGTTATGTAGGTGAAAAAGGAAATGTAGGAATCGCCGGCAGAATTGGATTACAAGGACTACAGGGTCCAAAAGGAGATAAAGGATATCCGGGATCCGAAGGACCGAAAGGTGAAAGAGGTCCAAAGGGTGATATGGGATTCGCAGGTAAAACTGGACCCCCTGGTACTCCTGGATTGCGTGGCAAGGAATGTTTATCAGGAACCCCTGGTTTACCGGGCCGAGACGGCATTCAAGGACCTCCAGGTCCCTTCGGAGACAAGGGTAATCAAGGAGTTGCAGGTTTACAAGGACTCGAAGGATTACAGGGCGAAACTGGAGATAGAGGTTTTCCGGGAGCGCCGTGCGAGGAAACTCCTGAATATTTATCGGGTATTTTGTTGGTTAAGCACAGTCAAAGCGATGAAATTCCCAAATGCGATAACGGATACATTCACTTGTGGGATGGATATTCGCTGTTGTATGTCGACGGTGACGAAAAGGCTCACAATCAAGACCTCGGCTCCGCTGGATCGTGCATAAGAAAATTCAGCACTATGCCATTCTTATTTTGCGATGTAAACAGTGTATGCAATTATGCTAGTAGAAACGATAGATCCTATTGGTTGTCAACATCTGCTCCCATACCCATGATGCCAGTCGAAGAGGGCGAGATTAAGAATTACATTTCTCGCTGTGCGGTATGTGAAGTTCCTGCTAATGTGATCGCTGTTCACAGTCAAGCAATGGATGTTCCCGATTGCCCCAACGGATGGAACTCTCTCTGGATCGGCTACAGTTTTATAATGGTAAGTATATATATAGATATATCTAGAACGCAATAAATCTGAAACTTAATATAAATTATGTTTCAGCATACTGGCGCAGGTGGCCAAGGAGGCGGACAGTCCCTGTCTAGTCCGGGATCATGTCTAGAAGATTTTAAAGCCACTCCATTTATCGAATGCAATGGTGCAAGAGGTACATGCCATTACTTTTCAAATAAATTAAGTTTCTGGCTCGCAACCATAGAAGACGACGAAGAGTTCAGCACTCCTCAGAGGCAAACACTCAAAGCTGGTAGTTCACGTTCGAGGGTATCTAGATGCCAAGTATGCATTAAAAATACATAAAAAATCATAGAAAGCAATTATGAACAATTAATTCATTGCATTTCACACAGTGTACAGTGAATAATTTATTGAGGCCAAAATTTGATTTAAAATAATATATCAATGATTTTTATACATTTTTTTACATTATTTAAACTGTTATTATGTAATAAAATATTTAAGTCTTAAAACAAATATGTGATAAGATCATTTTGTATGAACAAAAATAGAAATTAAAAAAAGATTCAATCACTCATCAATAAAATGAATACAGTGAGTTGAATTTTAGTCTTAATGAGCTAAATCCGTTGTTCAAAATACATTCAAACATTACATCTATTAAATTATATTACATAAACTTAATGCTAGTCTTATATCTACTTATTGTTTTTTATGAATAAATATATTTATTTGATAAAATTCCTTGGCTGGTATCATTTTTAGAGCTCATGACTAAATTCATAACTTGCGTATGCATTTGAATTTAATAATTTAACATATCTGTATGTTGAATAGTATAAGTTGAACTATATCATGTGATGACATTTAATGAGATATTGTATTCTTTGAACTATGCATATGAATGCACATACACAATGAATAAAAATAATTAATCCATATACGTTAATATTATTTTATATGGAGATATTTTTTGTCATTTGATTTGATCAGTACGCCAATCAACATTGATCGTTCGTATCCTAAAACAGCAATGATTTCATATATTTTAATTTGTGTGTATGTGTGTGTGTGCGCGTGAAATTTGTATGAGAGTTTAAAGTGTTCACAAAATAAAGTACATTGAAGTATTAAATACCTATCAATGCACGATTAGAAATATATAAATATATTGTAAAATAAATCAAATAATCTACTGAAATCAAATCAAGCCATACATTTTTTATAGTTATTAGTACTCTATTTATTTTGATAATATAAATGATTTTCACACATGTTTTTATATTTTTTTTAATAAATGCTATATATTTTGACAATTAGATTGTATACTTTACTATGTATTTGCATTTTGTATCTTATTTTCTGTAAATATAACAGTTTTTTTTTAAATAAATTGATTCAAAAAAATATTTTAAGCTTTCATTATTTTATCCTAGATGTCACTAGAAATTAGGTATCACGAAAAAATTTATCATAATACCTGAATGTGATCATAATACTTTTCTTAATATACGATAGATGGTGTTACTTATTTTTTTTCTTTGAAATAACATTAATTTTAAATTAAAACTCCATCTGATTATATTAATGCACAAGGGATACGGTTAAACAATTACAGTAAAAAAAGATAACGTAAATATATTATATATATATTTGTTTATTTAGTTTTGGTTTAATTACACAAAAAAATAACCTAGCCTTGTCGATGGGGTTTAATTGAGACCCCTATTTTTCTCGAATTTCTCTTTTCTTTTAGTATATATCCTACATGTCACAAACTTTTTTGTATATGTCTAAAAAGTCTAAAGAATTTATATTATAAATAATCATCGTCCTTTATTTTCTGTAATTGCGAAAAAAATAAAAACCACATTATTCGCTTCTGTTGCCACGGGCACGATATTTTTCTCGCTCGCATTCGGTACGATGAGCCGAGTGCGAGTGAAACGTACGATTGACACATGCGGCGAAATCTTGGTGGTTGGACTACCGGGAGCGTGTCATCTCTCTGCGGCGGGTCATCGCCGAGTTTACGTATCATTTACGCGTCATATTGATTAGTTAAAACATCCAAAATATCGACGAAATTATGAAGCATATCATGAATAACTATTTTTATTCCTAGGATAATCCATTTTAAAAAAATGTCAAGATATGTAGTCAATGATATATAATCTTGACTTGCTTGGGGTCTCTGAGAGACCCCTTTTCGGATGACGCGGTTGTTTTCGAGCCGCCGTGACACATGGGTTAAATGTTTTTATCATGGCTTACATCCGGAAATAAATTAAAAACGAAAAACCGGATCTAAACCGAAAAGAAATTACTGTCCAAATCGATTTATTATACATTTTTAATACAAATTAAATCATTATCGTTTTAACTGAAAACTGAAAAAGCGTATCCGAACTGATATATTTTTTAGTAAACCGGAACGAAAACCAAACCAAAATATAACGGTTCGAACACATAATATTTTTACTAGATACATATATAAAGAACACTCTTTTTTACACGGTTTTGAAATAAATAGTCTACTAAAAAATCAACAACACAGGACAGTGATAACAAATAAAACGCTTCACTAGATTATAATAATATAATTATTAATTACTGGAAATAAAACCGTGTTAAAAAGACATACCTATTTTTTACGCGGTTTTCTTAAAATAAGAACTTAAAATAAGAAAAAAATAGGATGAATGCATGAATAATATTTACAAAATTTATTATTATTTTTTTACACGGTTTTCTATACCTAAAGGTTGTTATTTTTTTTAAATTTATGGAACCAATCTTAAATTTGATCACTTTTTACACGGTTTTTGGTGTAACGCATTTACCGTGTAAAAAAGAGTTGAGTGTAATAAGTTAATACGGTTTAAATTATATTAAAATTTATTGGCTAACTGGAGGGCTTCTAAAACCGTGTTATTTCGAATCCTGTTCGATGCAAAACGCTGTTGAAATATTAATATAATGGGTGTTCAATAGTAAGATTTAACTCAGATCAAGGACTACAATAATTTTATAAAAAGAAATATTTTTATTATTATTAAAAACTAACCGAATTTTTCGTCCACTATTAAAACCGTGTAAAAACAGTATCAAGTGCATATATTCATTATTCAAATAATAAACATGAAGTTTAATGCATCTGTCTTCCCACAATTTTCCCACATTGTTCCAAAAATTAAAAAAAATACAAAGACGAATATATTATAAGAAGCATTGAAATTGAACTTTTTGTCTTTAACACCTGAATAGGGGTCATTTCCGTTCTAAGCTAATTAATTGATTCACGTGTCCAATAATACCGTGTGAAAACTACCCTTATCGTACATGTGCATTATCCTAAAAGCATTTTAATGTGGGAAATACGTTATAAAGTGACCTATAAAAATATGTTTCCTTTAATTGATATTTAAAATGAGAATATGCCATAAAAATAAGATGAATTGTTCGTCCGTATGCAATTTAATCATTTTTTTCTTTATTGGGACACAGGAGTTATAATAGCAAAGGTCAGCGATTTTGCGGCATGAACTTGAAGGCGCTATATATCCAGCAGGTGAACCCATCACCTGTCGTCAATGGAACCCCTAAAAGGCTAATCAACCCGTTATATACATATATTGTGTATGTGGTAGGATTTTATTACTAAAGATTCAAAATATCTCATATATGTATACATAGATTCAAAGCGTAATTAATTTATATATTTATAATAACACATACGTTATAAAAAATAATAATTTCAATATTACCTAATTATTATGTCCATCATAATTTACAACTCATTGCTATCGATAAATCCGTAAATTTTTCGATTCCCTACTTGTAAAAACTTTCTAGTTTTGGAGATGATTTTCAACGTTGTTTAGATTTTTCTTTTTTTTGCCCGACATTCAATGTTTCATCGAATATCTATTGAATAAAGAAAATAATTAATAAACGTTATTGTTTTTTGAGGGCGTCAGTTGTGATTTAGAAGAAATACGCATACCGTGAAAAAATACCTATACCAGGGGTGAGCAACCAGCGGCCCGTCACACTTTCTCGTGCGGCCCTTCAAAGATTTTACATTTTGACTGAAAGCGTGTCGTCTATATCTCCAAATATATACCAATTAATGGCAACGAAGCATTGCAAAATTAGTCATTGACGTAGCCGTGCCGATGGGGTCTATTTGGGACTCCTAGTTTTTTATTTTTTTCGAATAATTCTTTTAATATAAACCCTACGTATTACAAATTATTTGTATTTGTTTAAAAAAGTCTTAAAAATAAATATTATAAATAGAGACACGTATTTTAGCATCTATTTTTTTTAAAAAAATAGCGTTTAAAATGACAAATTTTAGCATCTATTTAGCATCTATTTCGTAATTACGAATTTGAAGTTCAAAAGTCTAATTTATACATATTTTTTTAAACGATATACAATATATTGATATAAAAACATTTGAAATTAAATAGAAATACAAGAATACACCGATTAAAAATTATATAATGATTACAATTTATTAAAGTTATCATCGATTAATCATCGAGCATGTTTCTACGATGATTGTTTCTAATCTAGTACGTCAATCGTTACCATTAAATTGTACGTACTAAAAAGCCGTTCTGCGTCAACACTTTTTGCAGGACACCAAATTGATTGAAGGGCAGCATTGCCGAATTCTTCGTGTTTCATCTTTGTTGCAAGTAAAAGTTGAAGAGTATCAACTTTTACCCCACTTTTAATATTACATGATAAATTCTCTTAGGTAATTTGTTTAGGTTGTTAATGTTAAACAAAGGTAAGTTTCCTTTACCGATATCGTTTCATCAATTTGAAATTCTCAATTCACTTCCTGCCATGCAGGCTGAACAGATGATTTAATGTTTCATAAAACACATTTGTTTCCATTTATATTTAAATGTGACCTCAAGTTTTAAACTTTTAAGGGAAACCGACTTAAGAATATCTATTAATCTCTAGTTTGGTGTGTTCGTCTGTTTCCAAGAAGTAGCTTCTGGGTTTCATAGGCAAAACACACCTCTTTGTTATAATGAGAGAATTTTATTCCCATAATTTCCATCCCACAATAAATGGAAAGGGTACGAAGATTCCTACAGACAATAGACAAGAGCTGGACTATAGAGTCTGGCAGGATTCTTTAGTCATTCTTCAAGAAAAATCGATATATGGAAAAATTTCGCATCTATTCGCAATTTTCAAAATTTTGCAATTATATCGCATTTATCGCTTCTATCGCTTCTATGTCGCATTTATCGCAACATGCGATAATCACGTATCTCTAATTATAAATTACCATTAACTTTATTGTCCCCAATTGCAACAATATACGTTTCTGTAGCAACGGGCACGATATTTTTTCTCGCTCGCATCCTAGTAAAACGTATACTAGTGACACGTGCCACGAAAATTTGGCGGTCGGTCTATCGGTAGCGTGTCCTCAGTGTGCGAAGGGACATCGACGGGTGCACTTGTCATTTACGCGTCATATTGATAAGTTAAAAAATCTAAAATATCGACCAAATTATGAAGCGTATCACGAATAACTATTTTTATTGTTGGAATAATCCATTTATTAAACAAAGGCAAGATATTGATGAAGATTTCATCCATGCAAAAGTGCAAAACCGAAAAGGATTGAGTATAAAAACATTTTTATGTTTTTAATATATTATATATATACCCGTCATAGCTTAGAGGTAATTACAATCAAATTATGATTGTTAAAGTTAATTGCCAATAAGCGCAGATAGTATTCAGATGGGTGACCATTCTGAATACTTCTGAGTGACGCTGGTCAACAGAGGGGTGGGATGAAGGCTGACGACCTTCATTTCACAAAAAAAATAATTGTCAAAAATCGGGCAGCAGCGCTTTTCAGTATAATAAAATACTGCGATGCAGAATGCAACGGGAAACCACTGCACTATATTCCATGAAAAAAAAAAAAACTATGTTCGCGGTCCTCCATAAGGGAAATCATGGGCCATGGTCACGATCCTCAGAAATGAGGGAATGTGGATTAATAACTTATATAAAAATATAATAATATGTAATCGCTTCACGACTCAAAAAAAAAATATATATACATTTTTTTAAATTTAAATTTAAATAAGATAAACCGAAGACGAAAATCCTGAATAATACATAAAATTTAATTTCCCCAATCTGTCTCATTTGTCAAGAAAAAATGGTTCATAAAAGAAGTAAAATTTGTAGGCACACATTATAACTAAACACAAACTGAAATAGACGTTCACTATCCGAAAGTAGCGGATAATCAGTGGAATCAAAAAAATTAACTGTAGACGTAAGGTCTTATCTAAATCTGATTAATCATAAACTACTGGGGAAAGAACACACATTTTTTTTTGATGTTGGAATTTGGATTTCCAAGCAATTCAGTAATTGACATTTTTTTATTCAAAACAACAATTTTAAATATGAGGAAAACTTTTCTACTGAGGTTTCAGGAATTCAGAGAGAGGAAAACGTCGTTTGCAATATTAGAAAAAAACTCTCAATGCTTCCGTAACAGGTTTAATCTACCTTTATTATCGAAATTATTGATACACTTATTATCGGATTAAAAAAAGAGTTATAGAGCTTCAAATTCGAACGTCTTAAAAAAATTGAGAAAATCAAATGTATTCTAATTAACAGTAAATGCTTTGAAATACCTGGAGAATGAAGACATGATGATTTTTAACATTTGGAATAGTATCCTTGACATGATCAATTAATCAGACTTCATCAAGTATGACATTATCTAAAGTAATTGAAATCAATGGTTAGAACCTTGTCTGAAATTTAAAAAAAAACAACATATTAAGCATTGAATATAACAATGTTTTAATAATGATTATTATAAAGATATCCAGTTTGTATCTATTTTTACCGATTTTTAAAAACAGGGTTCATGTAAACAAATTTAACCCTGAAAATAAATCTAATCTCCAAATGTGGTTGCCGAACACTGGTCTATTGTGTTGTTGACATTTGAGTCCTGGTCGATAAAGAGAAGCATATTTTAACTTGTTCTTAGGAAGTTTTAGTTTAGACATTTTATACAACAATTAAATTTTTAGGGTGCGGGAGGAAAATTTTGGTAATTTAATAGACATTTTTAAGTAAATTGATCTATCATTTTTTTATGACGACTGATTTTTTTTCACGGTAGCATCTGGAATGTATCCTGTTTAAAGAAACATAATTGATACTTAATGTTCAGTCTGTCATACTGATTAGTTAAAAAATCCAAAATATTGACCAAATTATGAATAACTATTTTTATTC
>JAGXCT010035515.1:163844-221445 GCA_022495035.1 Philopotamus ludificatus | reverse complement strand
TAGAGTTTCTTATATAATTTTCGGGACGATGTGAAAATTCGAGAAAAGTGTCGCAACGCGTCGCGGCGCCTTTGCCGATCGAATTAGAGAGGAGATCACTTTTGGCAATCGGTTCCCCATCGACTAGATGAAAACATCACGATTTCTCGTCGCATTGGGAAACGATTTTTCTCATTTTTTTGATCTGGGCCACATCGCCGATCACGTATAATGTATATCGATCGATATTTTGATTTTAAACGTTATTGTTTCGCGTTCTCTTGCCTTATTTAATGACAATAATTATGGCCGGCTCGTGAAGAGAATTTACATTCGCCAGAACCAACAAACGGCAACGGCAGTGTGTGTGTGTGTAATTTCTGCATTGCAGCAACCGTCTGGCGAAAAGTGTGGCCAAATCGATTTTATCCTCTATTTGAATTTTCGTATCGAAATTATTTTGTATTTATTTATTTTTTTCTCGGAAAGAGACTCAGTGCCATCCCCCGAATAACAGCAAGTGGCATTGACACCCATATGCAGTTCTTTCACGATCGACATTGGCCACGTATCGATCTTGGAGCACCCATTGTCATTCGCAATATGAAGAGGAGCCTAACAATGGACAGAGCGCCGTGCCATTGTTGATCGATGGGAAATGAAAAAATAAATAGAGAAGATCGAGATCGAGCTCAGCTTTGAAGCGCCGCCATTAATTTTTTCGAAGGTCAACGCTGACAGTCATACGTGTGTGATTTGCAATTAACAGGTCATTTCCCCGCCAGCCTTCGGGAAATGAAAATTATTTATTGAAATAATTGTATCATTAATTTTTACGAATGAAAAAAAATGTGCATAGAATTGTGACAATAATTAATATATCTGGGAATTATCTGCAATTAATTATCTATGATTTATTATTTAATACGAAAAAAAAAATTAAAAAATGAGTAATTACACGTAAAATATATCGATTTTATGACTAATAAAACATAATATAAATTATTTAGATATATTTATTAATAAATGAGCATACAATTGTATTTTTTTTAATATAATATAGATCAAAGGTCGACATGCTTAAAATCGGATAAATGATAAACAAGGACAAAAATCAAATTGGCAGGTGACAGACGGACAAAGGCCGACAGTTTTATTTAATTTATTATTTTAATCATTCAGATTCGACGAGAATAAATATTTATTTAAATTAATATTAGCCGTAATCGAATGCAATATCTGAAAAAACCGATAAAAAGTCATTGGATTTAGACTAAAATATAATTTAATTATCAAAAGACTATAATACAATTTAAGATTAATATATTCATTAAAAAAATATATATTTATAACTATTTAACCCAAAATTCCACTTTTTAAAAAATTATAAATGGCGTCAAATAATTTCGCGAGTTTTCTATGATTTTATTTACCGTTTATTTTTAATTACAATTAACTATCATTGAAAAAGCATTGATTTGTCTAAATTTTTTTGATATATTATTCGTGTATAATACAATTATAATAATAAATATTAATATAATTGTAAATTTTAATATTTAAACAAATCTATTAAAAAAATATATATAAGTGATGAAGAAAATTAGCTAGGAAAATTTCTTTAAATATATTTTTTCCATCTAATTTTATTCATGAAAAGTGTGTCGAAACAACTCAAAAGAAAAATCAGATCACATGTATTTAACGTTAGCTAAAAATTAACAATCTAATCATTATTTTAATATATATTTTTTTTGTGTTTTTAGTATTAAACAAGAAATCGTGGGTTACTAAAGACCTGCATGAAAATTGGTTTACTATATATTTTTATCTAATCGTAGAACATTATTGTAAATTAAATGTAATAAATAGTTTTTAAAGCTGTCACATTTCGATTGAAGTAGTTTTCTTATCATCTTGTTGATAAAACAGACGACTTCTGAAGTCGCTGAAAATTTGCTTAACTAGAGAAAAAGAAAGCAGGAAATGACACTAGATGACCAAAAATTGAACTATCTGTGTCAAATAAATATCAACGCTATATTATTAATTAATAATATTAAAAAATCATTCTGAAGCTCTATTTGTAGTCTGCAGTTTCTATTTTTTTATTTTATGTAAAAATGTGAGGGTCAAAAATTCTCAATTTTATGCTATTTAATTCGACAAGGGATTGAAGTCAAAATAAACTACCGAGATCATCTAAAAAATTTAAGAGGACGTCTTAAAACTTCTAAAATGCCGTAGATGGCATTCAAAAAAAAAATAAGAAAGATGAATAAAACGATAAACTAAGAACACGAAGACTTATAAAACTGGATGATGCCGTTAAAAAATCATTGGTCCAATCCTACCCTCACGAAATCATAAAGAAAATATCACAAAATCTTGACTGTCCTTGTTCAAAAGTATAAGACAATTGAAAATTGGCTACAACATGAGCTTTCAAAGCTTACTTATATGATCGAACAAAGGATAAACATCTGTTCGTCGCTCTTGTCTAGGTATGAAACCGATATGTTTCTGAGAAGGATTGTTAATGATGAGGAAAAGTGGGTGAGGTATAACAACTAAGGGTGTACGGTGGTGCTGATGTTGGGTGTGCTAAACGTGGAAAAAAAAGTATAAAAAAATACAGTTTATTTTTTTATTGAAATTATTATTATTTATACATTACTTCTATTCTTCGTTTTTGCGACATACATTTTTCAATGGAACTATCGTAAAATAAAGTATTTTTCTCTCCATTGATATTACCTGATAAATTTATTGTATAAATAAAAACAAAACTCATTAAAAATACTGTATTTCTTTTCCACATTCAGCACACCCAACATCAAGTCCACAATACGTCACTGATAACAACCTAATGTGGAAAAACAATGACTTTCTTCAAATCGAGTACCAGTTTTAATCCCTCAACCATCATTAACCTTGAAAATAATACTTCTTTGTGTCTAGTGAGGTATTTTGAGTATAATTCATTATGAATTATTAAAACTTGGACAAACAGTTACAGACAAAGTTTATTATGTCTAATTAGAAAGAATGAAGGCGAAACTGTTAAAAAGCGATCAGTTTTGTTAAATAACCAAAGACGTACGTACACTGCAACATGACAACGCAAGGCCACAACGCTGCAAAAATTGCATAGAAAAAAATCAGGGAGTTAGATTTAGAAGTACTACAGCAGCGATCGCCAAAGTGGTGGTCGGCGGACCACTGGGGGGGGGTCCTTCAGAAAATTATTTGCAGTTTTTTTATTTATTGTGTGGACAGTTTTTATAGATGAAATGTCATCTTTGATCAAAACTTAAAGATTAATTGCTCACTTTAAGGTTTATTATAATAAATATTCATTTTTTTCACCTTATCAATTAAACTAGAATATTAATATAGAATATTTTTTTTAATAAAATGCTTTTTATGGTGTTTAACTTGCCAGTTACAATTAATAGTTTTACTTTAAAAACTAGGTGTATTTTATTTCACTTATTTCTAAATATATTTAACAGTAAAAATGGTTTGATTTAAAATTTCGCATTTAGTGGTCCGCGAGGTCCTAAAGTTTGGCGACCGCTGCACTACAGCATCCACCTTATTCACCAGATATTGCGCCATTAGATTATTATCTCCTGCGTTATGGCTTATAGGTAACATGCATATATTTCGATAATGCAAGTTAACCGCGACTGAGCTAAGTTAGTAATTGGATAGGTGTCTGACGAAAACTATGAATTCAGTGAATTCTTTATGACACTGGCAAGGGGGTAAGAGGAAGAGACCCATTACCTCCGCATGTTTTATAAAAATATTTATGTAGGTAGTTTAGCTCAATGGAATTATTAATTTTATGACTTATCGTTTGTTTAATTAATAATTATAAACGAATAATATAAATTTCAATCGTACTAAAATAGTATTTAATAAAAATAAACCAGTGTCGTGGTTTGACACTAGGGAGAATATTATTGTGAGAGACTTATTCCCTTTACATCTTTAGAATCTTTATATGAGTAAATGCATTTTGGAATCCTTCTGTTATGCCATTCATCCATCGTAGACAATAATAAATAAATACTCTACAATAATATAAAATATCTTTAAATTTTAAGAGCATTCACTTTGAAATAAAAAAAAATCTTCCGCAGAAGACGTGAAAATACCTTAATAATTTTACGACAGAGAGGTAGAAAAATTACCAGAACTGTATAGAAATATTATGGATAACAATGTAAATTTAAGCGCTGAATTAGGCGTTACTGTATTTAAAAAATACTCTGCTCGAAGGAAGCTGAAGAAAGCCCTATGGCATCTTAAGTGTATTACGTATTATCGACCAGTCTGAAATTAAATATTATAAATAATCGCTAACTTTATTGTTCGCAATTGCGAAAAAAATTAACAGATTAACCCAGGTCTCTAATCACGCATAAAACATAAAAAAAATGCATAACATCAAATGTAAATAAAGAGGAAATATAAAATAACCACAAGAAAAAAAGGGATTTAAAGAAAAAACTAAACATTTTTATATTTAATATCAAATATATCTAGATAGTCGGCCAAGTGGTTTAGCAGAGTTATAGCTCTGGGTATCGAAGAGTTTCTGAGAGCACTTATCCTCACATCTGAACGAGGAAAAAGCACAAGCGAACGGGCTCGATGGTAGTGAGGTGCGCCTTTAGGGGCAACTCGCAAGGTTCAAGGGGGTTATGTACTGCACCAATCAAAAGCTTGAAGAAGTGCTTTGCCAAGTAGATCGACCTTCTTTTTTCAAGGGCAGCCCAGTACCCATCCGCTGGGGTATAAACTTGGGTAGAATCCAAACTCCCTCAAGTAGAGATATCTTATATCCCTCAGACCAGGGGTGAGCAACCCAAGGCCCGCGAGCTGCATGCGGCCCACCGCACTTTCTCTTGCGGCCCTTCAAAGTTTTTACATTTTAACTGAAAGCGATCATTGATCGAGATTGTGTATGAAAATGATGATGTATGATGAGTTGCTGTGTCATATATATCTACAAATATGTGCCAATTAATGGCAAAGAAGCAATGCCGATAGCCGTGCCGATAGGGTATATTTGGGGCTCCTAGTTTTTTTATTTTTCTAGAATAATTATTTTTATACAAAAAAAACGACAATATTCGCTTTTGTACCTACGGGCGCGATGCTTTTTTTAGCTCTCATCCGTAACAATGTGTCAAGTGCCAGTGAAACGTATAATAGTGACACTTGCCACGAGAATTTAGCGGTCGGTTTATCGGTGGCGTGTCCTCTGGAGTGTCCAGTGCGGTCTATCATAAATAACTATTTTAATTCCTATAATAATTCATTTTAAATAAAAAAAAGATGAGGAATAATTCAATATCTTCAGTTGAAATGCTTTGGGCCTATTTCCGTGATAAATAGACCCCCTTCGGACAACTTGGTTTGTTTCGAGCCCCTGTGACGGATCGGTTAAAAGAGCAGAATCAGTAAAATATTTTATTAATAAAAAAAATATAATTACAAACATTGATGTTTGAGGAGAACGTAAAATATGCCATAAAATCCTTCATTTAAATAAAGATCGAACTGCACCGTATTTATTCCAATTAGACAAAAGCTAACAAACGAAAATAACAGATCGTTGGAAAAAGTAGAGCATAGAATTCAAGATGCTGTTGAAAAAATCTCCGCGAATATTTTAATATGCAGGAAACCCTCCTATAACACGGTATTCAACAACATGGTTCCGCCGTAAGACACAAAAATAGAATCATTTTTTTAATTAAGGTATTGATCAAGAATTTCTCAATATCTTGACTTAATATGCTTGGATTTTATAATTTATAATGGCAAAAAAACCCCCTTCGGACGACGCGGTTGGTTTCAAACCGACATGGCGGATCGGTTAGATAATCTTTTTCTACATACATTTTTCGACGTTTTATATTAAAATAGTATTTTTATTATGTGCCTGTGTCCCCTGCCTTAGACATTTATTCGGTATTTTATCTAATCTGAAGGAATTCCAGGCGTTATAAGGCGTTCATATAATGGAACCTGATTCGAGCAAACTCCGAACCAATGCATCGTATAGCACTCGTATAACTAATGTGCTATGTATGTGATGAGAATTTCTCAAGACAAAGCCCAACATTCTTGACGATCTCATACACACGTCCGATACATGTAAACTATTTTTTTAATTGGAATCAAACATATATGATATTAGATAAAATGCCGGCGATTCTCAACCCGGAATTGCGCCAAATCCGTGAACAAAATCCCATCGGGAGGTTGCGGAGAGATGGCGTCAGAGGCTGCGCAATTCGCGACACGGTTTCGCGAGAAGCTTTTGTCCGCCGTTGCGTCAAGTGACGCATTAAAGGCGTGAAACTATTCGTTTCTGTCGCCGGGGTTGTCAACGGTCGTGCCGTTTCCGTCTCCGCAATTCGATGCACAACGGTCTGGTTTACTTAGCGAACCCCGAAAATCATAATAGTGTCATATGACTCACGTGACGCATCGCCGACATCCAACAATGACAGACACAAGAGGCCATAGCGCTCGAACATATCAAACGATCCAGTATTTATTCACCCCGCGGCTGACAAATGCTAAATCCATCGTCAATTATTTGCAGAATCAATTATTTACGAAATGCCAAAGACAGGGAAGTGTGTATGTGTGTATGTCATCGAAATATTGAATGATACAATTTTTCAAAGCTCTGATGTCATGGCCATGAAAACGGCTATGCATTATTTTTGATGAAATGTCCGCTATTAAATCAAATGCATTGTGCTCTCGTTAATTTCTCGCAGTTCATTGTGCTTCGTTATAAGAAAAATGTTTTTTATGTTTAATTGAAAGGTCAGGAATGACCAATTTCGAGGACCTTGAAATATGACCAGTATATCCTGCGCAAATCAATGAAATTATATTTCATTATTAAAAAATATTTGTTTTACTAATAATTATGAGAAAAAAATTAGATTTTTTTTAATTAATGTTATAAATTTTGAGTAAGGTAAAGAAACAACGATATATCGTCGTTTAGCAATAAGTGGGTTTGGTAAGGATACATCGTATTATACAGTTTTTAATCATTTTCAAATAATCATTGGTCTTTTTTGTTCGCAATTGCGAAAAATACAATAAAAACAACAATATTGTTTTACAACGACACGGGTGCAATGCTTTTTATCGCTCCGTATCGGATGTGCAAGTGCGAGCGAGAAAAAATATCGTGCTGTGCAAGGGTAGAATGGACAGGAGCGGGCCTCAGTCATATTAATTATTAGATATTTTGGATTTTACTACTAATATATAAAATGTATAACTATTTTTATTCATAGAATAATCTATTTTTTGTCAAGGTGTCAAATGTTCGGGGTCCGTTTTTATACAGAATAGACCCCATCGGCTAGAGCCGTTGGTTTCGATATATAAATGTTATCTTAATTGACTGATAAAAATACTATTTTGTAATAAATCATTTTTTTAACCCGATTTTCATTGAATTCAGTTTTTTCATTTATTTTCAGATTTTCTTACTAACTGAATGAGTTAAAAGTTTTCTTTTATTTTAATTACGATTAATGGACATTGCAAAATATACATATTAAATTAAATCAGGGATACACAACCAATGGCCTACTATTTTATGGCGGCCTGGGAGCTGCTGGTAAAATCTGGCAAATCTAATCAAGAATATTAGAAATTTTCTTAATTTTTTTTATTAAATATTAAGATTTTCTCAGTTCACTGCTATATGTTTTGGGAAAAATATCAACTCACGGATAACCGATAAAATATTTTCACTAGGTACTTTTTTTTATGTTTGACAAAATTTTCAGTTTTCAGTCAAACATAAAAAAAATTCTTACTGCGCGGATCCTTTTTCTAGCCGATTTTGTTTATAATTAACTATAGGAAATGTTTTTATAGAATCATATGGGGTTTCCCAGCGGAGTCCACTTCCATAGACCGGGGGTCTATAGAATTTTGAAAAGTGTCTATTGTGTCCCAGTTCTCTATTTTTAAATTTTAATTAATTTTTACATTCTATAACGACTATATAACTTAATATTACTGCTGCATCTTCTGAAAGTGCACCGTCAATGGTGGGAAAATATCAAGGATTTTTAGCGTTTCTAAATAAAAGAGCTCACCTAATTGCCAAAATTTGCAAAAAAATCTTCATTACATTTGGCACTTGTGTATAAAAGCAATAAACACAATTATAGCTAAGGTTTTTAGTTATCGTCATTAATTATGCCCAATTATGTGAAAGTTATAATGAACTTTATAATAATTTACTGGATTAATGGAAGGGGGTCTATGAAGAAAATTATTTAATTAAAATAAGTCTATATAGAAAAAAGTTTGGGAGCCCCTAAACTAATATATCATATTTCGGTTAAATATCAAACATTTTTGAGACTCATTATTTTATACTGACATTATTAATATTCCATAAGACTTTTTATAATTTTTCACGAATTTGTCAGTTTAAAAAAACCTTTAATAAAAATATCTAACTACGCCACTGGTTTCAGCTCTAAAAAATACATTTGTAGTTAATAATAGTATGTTAAGAAAAAAAATTTTTAGAGGGAGTCACTAGAGGGTCCATGAGGAAAAAAATAGTTTGGAAACTTATAGTTAAAAATGTATATTTTCATTTTCTGTAAACAAAATATTGTTACATAATATAATAGACTTAAAAGTGCTAAAAGAATAAAGATTTAAATATGACAACAGTTTTGAGAAACAATCGATGTTAACCTATCCGTCACGACGACTTAAAAACAATCCCGTGATCCGAAGGGGGTCTCTCAGGGACCCCAAGCGCGAAAAGTCAAGAAATTGATGAATTCTTCATCGATTTATTTTAAAAATGGATTATTCTAAGCATGTAATTATTGTTTCATGATATACTTTATAATTTAGTCGATATCTCGGTCATGTCCAACCCCAGACTGAATTCTCGCAGCACGTGTCACTCACACTCGGCACTTCGTACCGGATGCGAGCAAGAAAAAATATCGCATTCATTAAATATAAAAAAAACAGTAGATAACTCTGAAAATAACTGACTAAAACTGTTAACCGATTCATCACGGCAGCTCGAAAATATCCGCGTCGTCCGAAAGGGGCTATTTATAAAGTAAAATAGACCCCAAGCATTTCAAGTCAAGATATTGATGAACTCTTCATCCAATTTTTTTAAAAATGGATTATTCTAAGCATGTAAATAGTTGTTCATAATATACTTCATAATTTAGTCGATATTTTTGATTTTCTAACTATGATTAGTTATACAATCCAAAATATCGACTAAAGCGTTGATACGCTCTCGGTCATCTCTAGCCGCAGACTAAACTCTCGCAGCACGCGTCACTCACACTCTGTACTTCATCCGGGATGCGAGCAAGAAAAAAGATCACATTCATTAAAGAAACAAAAAAACAATAGATAACTCAGAAAATAGCTGATAAAAATATTAACCGATCTATCACGGCGGCTTAAAAACAGCCGCGTCGTCTGAAAGGGGGCTATTTATAATGTAAATAAATAAATAAATTTTTCATGTATTATTTTAAAAATGAATTATTCTAAGAGCTATAAGGCTTCAATTGCACTTGCCACATCGTACCGGATGCGAGCAAGAAAAAATATCACGCCCGTGGCAACTCAAATGTAAAATATGAATTAATTATTGCAGATTAAATTTGCCTCTGTATTAATATCTCAAAAATGTTAGATTATTTCAGATAAATAATTAAATAGGACAATTGCTAGTGTTTTTGTTCTTATCGTTGTAATTATTTCGAGAAAAGTCCACTCTTGAGTACAACAACCGGTCATTTTATTATTCTGGTTGCATCACGTTAGAATATATGGAGTAACCAGCATCGTTCTGCATAACCTGCAACCGTGAGAGTCGGATCTTCGCGTGGTTTAGATGCGAAAAATTTCGAAAAACACTGAGAAATGCTAATTATTCAGACTGGCGTAAATTGGCAAGGATTACCTGTCGGACTATCCCACACTGGCAATAAACCAGCCAATAAATTTCCCATGACTTAAAAAAAGCCACTTATTCACGTTCAGAGTCTTTATAATAATAATAAAATGTAATACACGTATTAATATGTTATTCTTAATATCGATGATGTATGAAGAATTTTTCGACGGGTCATTCCCATGATTAGGTCCGTACATTCTCATGATTAGGTACGGACCTATAGAGTACACAAGGAAGTACACGCCGCCAACCTTGACTTTATACCGATAATAACAATTTCACACTAATGTGGAATGATATATATATATATTTTCGCAAGCGGAATTAGAACAATGCGTTCTCGTTTCGCGTTATGGCGATAATAATGGAAAATGAGATATCATGTTGGCGATTTTTCACAGCCACGTCGCGGTGTTGATGATGATGATGATGATGAGGGCGATAGCCGATTTTATTGGCCGATGCATTGTACGTTACACCAATAAAATGTTAAAAATTCGCAAACATAATTATTGTTTCAATACCATTTTCTGCCGACGATTGTGGGAAGCAATTAAAAATTGTAACACGTACCGAATCCATGCTCTTCTTGATAAATTCGTGTTTCGACACGACTGTGGCAAGAATTTTTAATACTATGTTATCAACAGATTATTATTACAGTACGATTTTTAAAATTGTACCTCATCATATGTCAATTTTATTGGATTACATAAAATAAATATATAGTAATCGACACAATAAAAAACTGAAAAGAAAACGTATTTCGCTAGCACAAAAAACACAAATTTTGGACCGTATAAAATGCGAAGAAATAGTTAATATCTATGATATAAGCGAAGAAAGCTTGGAAATTAATTTTCATGGATCATGGTTTAAAGAGTTAGAAACATATCTTAATTAATTAAAGAAACAATTAGAAATATATCAAGCCCCATATTATAAAATTAAAAAAGAAATGCAGACAGAAGTTGTTTTTGACGATAAAGAAAATATTCCAGTTATTAATCAAAGGGGTGAAGAAATTGAGCAACTAGTAATAAAAAAGTCTCGATTGAACGTGATATTAGATGACTCTGGCAGTAATTAAATGCATAAAAACCCAATTTAAAATGTTCACCATTTTTTTCTTTCTTTAATAATTGTTTGTTTTTAATATATTTTTATTTTATATTAATATAATGTAGTCTAAATAAAAAATATTTCCGAAAAGGTTTTAAATTTAATATTTACCTTTTTATTATTTATTCATCGTATGCTAAAGCATTTTAAAAAAATAACTTAAACAATTAAAAAAATCCTAACCCCAAATTTTGTATGGATGCCTAACTTTCTATAGCGTTTTTTTCTATAGCGTGGTCCCTATCTTAACGCTATAGTAGTGTTGTCCGTATTCGAAAGGATGAATAAAAATCTACTGAAACTTCAACCATAAAATATCACCTTTATTGAAGCTTAAAAAATGAGATGTACTGAGCTTTACCTCTAAAAATTAGAATTATATAAAATTAATCGTTTTCTGCGAGAATACCATCAATTAAGAGATGATATGTGTAAGGATTCTGATTTATAAAAATAATGTTACCACACTGACACCCTTATCGAAGATATGATAAATGATAAGTTTTAGTCAAAATTTAAAAGATCAGTTTATTGAGCTACAAAATGACTGTGAGGTCAAAATAATATTCAATCAATGTGATTAAGATGCTTTTTGTGTTCGTTTTCGTCATCGATACCCTCATCTGTGAAAAGAAGTAAGATTTACCTTTTGGCGCAATTGGTCTTGGCCTTCAAAGTTCAAGGAGCCTCGAAGTTTAGCTATCAAAACAAACATCATATTTTTTTCGTTTCGCGGCTGTTTCCAAAATTTACCAGTTTTCTAAAACCCTGCTTAGAATGTTAAAATAATATAACGCCCAAATAAATATGCATTTTCTACTAGTTGACTACAGTTGGCTTTAAAAGAGTGTCTACCAGAGTGAAAAAAGGTGCGTAAAATGCCTATTATAGGATGTAAGGGTATTGAAAACATTTAAAGAGGTTGGGGCTCAAAATGGAATTGCGCCTGGGGCCTGGAAAATCCAATGCATAAAATACATATTTAGAGAAAAGCGTAAATTTTAAATTTGGTTTTTTGTAAGGGGGTGGGCGCTGGATTAAGGTAAAGGGAGAGATTCTTTCAATACATATATTAAATTAATATCTAGAATTTCCTACATATTTTTTTTAATATGGTAACTTTATTTATTCAGAGTATTCAAAAAAATGGACGTTTTAATAAATATAAGATTTGAATGCTTATAAATTTGTGTTTTTCACATTCTCATCATAATTTGCCAGCCACGAGAGACTTAATCGCTGATAATCGCTAATCGTCTTACCAGACTCTCGGATAGTAGTCGAGGCTAAAGGAATCCGAGTCTCACACGTGAGGTGAGGGCTCCCCTTCTGTGTCTATACCGCGGGACCCAAGCTGTCTTGGTATACGGTTTTTTGGATTATAATACGACTAACATTTTATCAATAATATTAAGAGCATATGTACCAATGAAAACCATATCCATGATTTTCCATAAATGAAAATCACAAATATGTTCACGTTCCTTCGAAAAGAGGGAGAGTGGATTAATACTTTATATAAAAAAAAATATATATTTAATCGCTTCGCGAATAATATAGTATGCTAGTAATAATTAATAAATAATGACGCATTCATTATGGATATAAAATATTACTCGTCCAGTATATTATTCAGATAATTAATTAATAATTACTTCACATAATACGCGAACGTTACGCATATCATTAATTATTTATGACCGAATAATTTTTAGAAATCATCCCCGATAATTGTGCACAACAAATAATATGCATAAAACAGCCATTTATATGCATATTATAATTAATACAAAACATACAGGCAAATGAATGCGCACAAATTAATTGGAAAATTAAGCGAACGAAAGTTGCACAACCGATTTCAATTCGAATCCGAGTGAAAATGGCTTAAATAATGCGATTACGAATTGTTTGGCAAATTATTCAGAAATGGCACACTGGTCGTCATGCCGATTTGAACATGGAAATTATTAGTTTTTTTTTTCATGAGAAAATGGCGTTAGTACATTCTGCGCGTGAACCGCTCACATTCCCTATAGCAGTGGTCTTCAAAGTAGGGTCTCTTCAAAATGCTTTCATGTCTAGTCTTCCGTATAGGAGAGGATATTTTTTTAACTGTAAATTATTTTTTTGTCACAAATAACATATCATTGAGCTGATCAGTGCTCTCATTCCCCAGAACTCCTGGAGTGTTGTCACAACTGAGAGCGGGGAGCTTAGAAGATTGGCCAGAATCCTACCGAGGACCCCGACCGGCCCATACATCTCACCAGAGGAACTTGCTCAAAAAAGGCGCCAGGATATGACTGCATCACTTATGGCATACTTAAGGGCACTTGGACGGTATTCGGTCCTGCAATCACGAATCTCTTCAACTCTTGTCTAAAAAATGGATGCTTCCCTAAATGTTGGAAACTAGGGAAGCTTACTATGATTACCAAAGACTCCAACAAACCACTCACCGATAATAAAGCGTATCGCCCCATCACTCTCCTACTAGTGCTTGGCAAGCTTCTTGAATGGGACATTGGCAGACGCCTGGAAGTCTTTCTTCAGCTTAATGCGCCACTCTCGGATTGACAGTACGGCTTCAGGCCCACACGCTCCACACAGGAGTGGTCTGATATTCTTGACAGGTTAAAGGAGAGAAAGATCCCATGCGACCTATACGCCATTATATCTAGCTACTTCGGCGATAGGTTGATTCTGATGGATGATAGGAATGAGCTGGTCACCTCGCTCATTACAATGGGATGCCCCCAGGGATCGGTCCTTGGACCTTTACACTGGAATGTTCTCAACGATGACTTCAGACTGCCGCTCCCGGTCGAATGTGAGATGATTGGATACGCTGATGACGTCCTGGTGTTGAAAGGTGGCGACACCAGTGTCCACATAGAACACCGATCCAATAACCTGCTACAAAAAATTGATGCCTGGGCAAAGACTTAAATTCGCAATAAACAAATGCTTTGGTATTCTTATCAAAGACCACCTCAAATGGTTTTCCTGCGTCTGATTTTTACGGCACCATAACTTCTCGATTCGTGAATCCGGACGATACCTTGGGATCACCCTTGACTCCAACCTAGGCATGCTGTACCATCATGGAGAGGGCCATACATGCAATTGGATGCTTCGGCAGCAGGGTCTATTCACAGGATCATAAGACGATACTATAAATCGATCTTTGTCCCGATCGTCACGTAAGCAGTCAATTTCTGGGGCCACAGGGCTTCTATCAGGGCAAAGATTGCCTCTACTTATGACAACCAAAGCCTATCGAACCTCTTCCACTGAGGCCCTTGCGGTACTGGCAGGGGTCCTGTCGCTGGCCCCAGAGCTACAGCTACGAGTTGTACTTTAGCTGCCCTACAGAGGATTCGAGGCCCTGGTCGGAGACACCAGCATCGCATAACTTGCAGACCTATCCCAAGACTGATCGCTTCATAGAGCAGCCGTCTACAGCACGGTCATGTCCGCATGCCAGAAGCGCAGGTCACAAGAGACTTCTGGCAGACTTAGTTTTTTGTACTTTCCCGACGTGCAAAAGTGCATTTCGATGCCCTGGATCGAACCAAACCACCATGTGTCCCAGTTCATCCTAGACCGTGTTGCCTTCCTCGCCAAGCTACATCAACCTGGCCTCAAAGACAATCTTGGTTGTGACTTTTGCGAGTGCGACGAACAAACTTTGAACCATATTCCCTGGACGTGCCCAGAGCTCGACTCCGCGAGAAAAACCATGCTAGATGCGGTCAGGATGGCCCTTGGCTCTATCGGTCATCAAGACTTGATCTCAAGCGGCCCTGAGCGTGAATTGCATCTCCAAACCCCAAACCTTAGCTATCCTTTGTGCTGCATAGATAACTGACTGTCTTCATGTAGCCCCTTTAAGGTCGGCTATACTTAGTCGTACCGCAGAAG
This sequence comes from Philopotamus ludificatus, assembly GCA_022495035.1. Taxonomy (NCBI): domain Eukaryota; kingdom Metazoa; phylum Arthropoda; class Insecta; order Trichoptera; family Philopotamidae; genus Philopotamus; species Philopotamus ludificatus. The sequence goes on along the minus strand of JAGXCT010035515.1, from coordinate 206,396 downwards.
GGGCCTCAAAATATACTTAAATTATTTAGAAACAAAATCGTGATGTAAGGGGAGAATTTAGAAAAATGATCCTTATAAATATTACCATCATTACGTGATTTTGCTTCGGATAATGATACAAATGCCGAACAAATTAAACCACATATAGTTAGTTGCACATGTAAAAAAGTGGAGACAGAATTCTTTACTCGATTTGCAGAACTTCTCAACATAAAGATAGAGTTTAAAAATCTCTTCATTATTGGTGGATAGGTTTAAAAATCGAGAATCCCGATTTAGTGTGCACAGCGTTATCATTTGGATCCAAATTTGGTTGACAATAATCAAAACTAAAGACAGAAATAAATTATGATTATTTTCGTCATAAGGGTACGCGGTCAAAAACGTTTGGAGATCACTGCCCTATAGTACAATCAGTTCCCATACGAATATAAACGCTCGTTTGTGTTTGCATTGAATTTATAATAATTTTTAATTATCGGTTTGTCGTAATGTTGGTTTAATCGTTTACAGGTTCAATGGACCCAAATTGTGAGAAAATTGGAGGCAATTGGAGGGATAGGTTTGCCACTCTTGACAGGTTCAACTCAGCGGGTTAAATCGAGTTGTTCTCGTTTTCAGAGAGTGTCGGAGTCGTGCATGGATTTAAGTACGTAATTGCTGAATTATCATTTACTTCCTATAAAATATAATTTGTGATAGTAATTTGATACAAATACGTCCATGGGAATGCCCGGAAAAGTTTAAGGCGAAACTCTACATTCGCATGTCATTCACAATTACACATTGTTACAGCGGTCGCATACATATTATCAGTTTAATTAAATTATAATTAAAAGCGTTACGTAAAAGTGGACGCGGTTTTCATCGAAAATTCTCCATACTTTTCATTGAATATTCACAGTTTCCGCGGTGCCGTTCTCTATTCTGCGCAGATGAACCAGGAAGTGCTCCACTATCGTGATAGATGACACAGATCCAGCACATAACTCAATCATTTACGCATGCGTGCGTTGAGATAAAAAAAATATTAATCAAGTGCGTAAACCACACAACACAAAGCCTCTATAAATCATCTTCATTTGCATCGTTTGTTCTAAAATATCTCCAAAATATACGCGGTTAATCCCCCGGCGTTGAGCAATCGTACAGTAGAGAGCAAGAATCGTGTCAAACAATCATGTTATGCGTGGAATTGAAATGAATTCCGTATTAAAACATGATTTTTTTAAAAATAAGTTTGATTTATTAATAAAAATTTTAGTGATTGAGGCCCCAAGTGCAATTTGAGGCCCCTTCCCTATAAATATTTTCACTACCCTTACACACATGCATTCTACGTGTATGTTTTTTTTTTTACTTAATTTTTAATGTAATGGAATCATAATTAATATCATTAATATAAAAAGTCGGTAAGAAAAACAAAATTATTTTTTTAATTTTATTGCTTTTTTTATTAGCTTTTTTCTGTTTTATTAGCTGTATGCTGAGGGCCCCTGGCATACAGCACTGCAGGAATGAAGAAAAAAAATAATAAAATCGTTTTGAGAGTTGAATTCTGAGGCCCCATTTGAGGCCCCAGGCGCGCGCTAATTAGTTTTTTTTATATTGATAAATTCAAATATATTTAAAAATACATATTAACATGAAAATGAAACAATTAAAAAATATTTATGACGTATTAATTTTGATCCCTTGATTTACACGGTCCTTAATTTACATGGTATCGCATTAACGCGGTAAAAAATGTGTTATGTTTTGTATAGCTGTGCATATTTAAGAGCAATATAAAAATATTCAGTATATAAGCAAGGGGACTAGAGATGTTTTAATAATTATCTATTACTCAATTCAGTTATACCTTCTATAGCGCCGAGATAAGAACCGCGCTATAGAAGACTAACTGCATACAACTTTTATTGTTTAGGATTTAAGAGGTTTTAGGTTAGATTTTAAGTGGTTGATGGTAATCTCTAAATAAATGATTTTCTTTTATTATTATTTAAAATAACTTAATGTTTTATTTTTTTATACATATTTATTATTCTTTATTTAAATAGTGATTTGCTAAATTGTATTTAGGGTTTAAATCAACTAAAATAATATAAAAGCTTTAGAAAAAAAAATCATTCTTAATAAATAATTTACTTCTAAGAAATATAAATATTTTATTGAAAAAAATATTATAGCCAAGCTTTAACATTTACTCTATGAAAACGAGGACTAGCTTGATATATTTTATTGAATTTTTAAGAGATTGATAGAGACAATCAATAACTTGTATCTACAAAAGATGTATTCAGTCAACCCTTCTATAGTGACCAGATAGGAATCACGCTATAGAAGACAAGGGGCATACAAAAGTTAAATTTTATAAATTTAACATTATCAACGTATAAAATATTTTTACATTCGCTTATTTTGAATGACTTTGTTCTATGACCTTGAAAATTTAGCGTTTTGCAGAGAAGGGGTTACTGTAGGAGGGACTCGCGCACATGCCGCTGTATAGCGCTACAGCCGCTCTATAGCGCTGAGAAATCAAAAACTTGAGGTCCCCATCGGCACGACTATCACAACATAAATATTTTTGTCTGGAAAAAATACTTTGCTAAAATAATTACAGTAGATCAGTGTTTTTCAACCTTTTTTACCTCGGGGCAAAATGGATTCTAGATTATTTTTAGATTATTAATTAATTCGTAGATAAAATATCGGCACATCTAAGGTCTCAAAACAAAAAAAATGATTTTTAATAATAATAATTAGTGATTAAATGGGTAAACATCTCAGGACTGAGAAGAACGAATAAAAAATGCGGGAAAAAATACCGGCTCTTCTCGGTCATAAATTAAAAAAAAAAACCACTACACAATATTCCCAAGAGAACTATGAAACGTGGTCACGCTCCGCAGGTATGTGGGAAATGGATTAAAAAATTTTGCTAGGCTTAATTAATTTATTGTAAATCTTCATTGGCGTAATCAGTCACTGCTGATACGTTATCTCGGGCCGTAATCCGGTACCAATCGCCGATTCTTCTTCATTCAATTGCGAAACAATCGAGAGTGAGAGATTCGCACTTCACAGGGCATTAAGTATGCGAAACCGGGATTGGGCAATGGTCCCACCCCGTACGCCAGTTGGGAAAGCTTGGGATCATTTTTTTTTGTTTACGGGTTTGGCAACCATGTGACGAAGTCCAGATAAGAGATTTATTTGAGAATCGCTCGCTGAATGCGTGAAAAAATTATATTTACGAGCAGCAAATCGAGTCGTAAATCGTTGATGCAAGATAATTGTCGGCCCGAGCGAGCAGCAAGTGTTGGGACACGTGCTGTGTTTTATTTGATCAAAATTACCATATTTTTAGTGAGATTAGAATCGGCGGTCGTGAATTGAGGTGTGAGATGCTCGACTTGATAGAATGAGAACTGTGGGATACGTGGACGAGGTGGAATCCCAAGGTATCCTTGCGGCTTGGATCTTCTCAGCGAAATCGTGCCATTTTTTTTTCAGCATATTATTAAATATATATATTTTCCTTGAGGTAATACAATATATTAGCTTTTTAAATTATGTGTCTAGGTCACTGGATAAGGGAGTCCAGATCAAGAATTTAGATTCAATTCACATGTATACGAAGTATGTAATAGAGCAGGAGTGAGCAACATTTTTTTACAACGGGCCAGCTATGTATGAAACTTATAATAATACAAATACTGAATGATGAACTTAAATTATCTCTTTATTAACAAAACAACCCTAATTTAAAACAAATAGAAATACTATTAACCATTAAACGCTCAGTGGTCCTGTATTTGCGTCGTTCAATGCCCTACGGTCCCGTACGGGACCAGTGATAATGGTGCATTTTGCATTACACTGATTTATGATAATTTTATTAAAAATATGAATATTAGCTTACATAAATAATGACTTTGAGATACCGATCCATAATTTTATTTTCGGTTTCGATACATATTTTTGTAATAATGAGTAATATGAACATCTACGTTATAAATTTGACTCTTGGGATAAGCGTTGTGTTATAATAGGCGGACTGTAATAAATATACGTCAATTAGGATATCGGCTTTTCCATACCTAAAAATTAATCCTTTGGGGTGACCCATTCTTTTATAAATATAGCTGTAAAAATGGGTTCGTTTTTTTTTTAACTAGAGAATTAGAAAGCGTGCAAATTTTGGTGCTGGTGTTTGTTTGAAAAAAATAAGACAGTTGTCGTAATTATTAACAATCTTTTATTTTGCTAATGCTTTTTATTTTACTCACATAGGCTAACTAGTTTTAGAGATATAATTATTTTTGTCGCGAATAGTCGCCAGAAAATTGCTTAGACAGTGGGCTTACTCTATTGCGCACGTCACACGGTCGCTTAACGGTTAAAAAACTGCGAAAGATATATGTGAAAAAAGATTATGAGTACGCCTATGGTATAATGAGTTTGCAAGACATTAGAAATTTTTTAAAATAAAATTGTAAAATACCTATAATAAAGCTTCAAGAATTTTGGGCTTTGTCTTGAGAAATTCTCATTAGATACATAGCACCTTAGTAATAAGGTTGCTATACGATACATTGGTTTGAAGTTTACTTAAATCAGGATCTATCGTCCATATGACGCTTCAAATATCTTCAGGCTAGAGAAAATCATGAAGAAATTCTTAAGATATCTTTACATGAAGGAATTTGGATTTTGTCTGAGCTTATACTCCAGTGCATGGATTCAAGGTTGCCTGGGGTATGTAACTCTCGAGAAAATAAGGGTATCTCACAGTACCCTCTTGTACTGTGAGAGTTGTTCTTATGGGCGCCATCTTTGTGCTTTTTCTTCCGCCAAATGTGAGGACAGTTGCTCTCGGAAACTCTCCGGTAAACCAGAAGCTAAGCCATAATCGCTCAACACTCTGGCTAATCATCATGTTGATATTTTTTGGATGTAAAGTATCGCCATTTTGTTGCTGTGTTATATGATTATTTATAATTTTAAATAACATAACGTTAGACATTAGGTGTAGTAAAAAGTCATGTCGTATTTTCAAAGTGTAGTTTTAGAATCAGTTGTTTTTAGTCCTTTGACGAGTCAAGACGTGTTATTTTATTGTGTGCTTGTCGAGACACGTCTCTGTCTAGGTTCAATATAAAAAAAAAGAATTTACTGGACCCAGTCGCAATGGACGAATTTGTTCCTTTAGAAGACCATTTGCGAAACCGCATACTCTTCCAGTTTCACTCCAAGAAAAACGTAACTATCGCTACAAGAAATATTTGCGACATTTATGGAGACGTATTAGATGTCAGAAAGTGTTAAATCCGAAAATTTTGACTTAAAAGATGAGCCTCGAAGTGGACTGAACCTGTACAGTAAATAAAGCCGCCATAAAATCTGAAATTGAAAAAAACCTAACTTTAACCATCAAAGAACTGTCAAATATAGCCGGCACAAATTGGTCTATCACTCAGAAGTGTCTGAAAAAAATGGGAAACATTTGAAAAGAAGAAATTTTGGAAGAAAATCTTCCTCCTCCACGATAATACACGTCCCCATGTCGCAGATTTGTCCCTGAAAAAAATAGATGACTTGGATTTGACAGCTTTACTGCATCCTGCTTATTTGTCAGACTTAGCCCCTTCAGACTAGCATTTGTTTCGTTCTATGGAACACTTTTTTAAAAATAAATCATTCCAAACGGAAACTGAAGTGAAATCAGACATTTCTGATTATTTTTAAATCCAAGTCAGTAGAATTTTTCAAGAAAGATATTTGAGATTAGAAAAATAGACGTCACAAGGTTAAATATGGTAATTATTTCTTGTAAAAATAAATCAATAAATGTTAAAAAGAATGAATTTGAATTTTATTGAAAGAATTCGTCAGGACTTTTTACTACACCTAATACATTCATTATATATTTATATTTTTTTATTTTATGCTATGTTTTATATACATTATTTTCATGTTACACTTTGTTCTTATTTATACAGTTTCTTCATTTTTGTTTGAACTGCCTACACTGTATTTAAATAATAATAATAATAAATAAATACAGTTTGCTGAAAAATCAGCGCGTTCGCTGAGAAAATCTCGTCTACTTATATTTACGTCATCCTATTATCACGGATGAGATATTGGCCAGATGTAAAAAAATAATTGAAGATTTCGCCTTCGAATAATAACAACCATTTATTACATATATATATTTTTTTGTTTCGAAAGACGATACGTGAAACCGAAATCCGGGTAAGATGACCAGGTTTCCACATACATTACTCAGGTAGTCAGCCACTCAATTGGTAATAATTAACGTTGTTGTTGTTATTATGAGGCTATTGTAAAGATATTCATCACTGGTAAAAATAGGCGATGATAGCTGAGCTGAAAATATATATGATATTAACATACATTCCGATTACATGGTACCATATATCCGTGTTATACAAAATTTGAAGTTTTTATAAGTAACGAAGTTTAATTACATCCAATCAATAAATAAAACACATATGTATTTATTTAAAATATTTAATAAAATTATATAAAAGGGTGTCAGAAGTAAATAGACGCAAAAAAATCAGTACTGTGACTTGTGATATTGTGTAAACAATTATTGTTGGTAGTCAGGACCCTTGTACAGTTAGAATTAATTATCAGTTAAGAAGCTAAAACTGACTTCAATATCATATATTTAAAATCCGCATACGACACAGTTTATAGGCCTAAGCTATACGAGGCGATAAGGAGTCTCAATATTCCCCAAAAGATGATAAATATGGTGGAGCATGCAATATCGAAGGTCAGATGAAAACTGAGTTATCTGAAAAATTTGAGACTCCGAGATTTTATGTTTGTTGTTTAACATAGCATTCGAAGATGTTATAAGAGATTCCAGCGGTTCTTAAAGATGCATGCACGTGAATAATAAGAGCGGCAATTCGCATGGGACTGAGGATCAGCGAGACCAAAATAAAATCCATATGCCAAGGATGAATCATTGAACCCCTGAGAGTCGAAGATTACCGTTTCAGGGCCGTCCAGGAATTTACATATCTTGGTTCACATATTACAAAAAAGAATGAAACGAATTTGTATGTACGAATAAGAAACATGCTGGCAAACCGGAGCTACCTTGGACTTCAACAGCATCTACGGTCGAGATTCCTCTCAAAGAAGACTAAAGTCAAGCTATACATGACCTTCATCAGGACCGTCCTAACATACAGGTCTGAATATTGAACTTTAATAAAACAAGATGAGCGACCACTGGATATCCTGGAGAGGAGGATTCTGAGACGATTATTTTCATATTATAGGTCAGGTGCAAGGATGCGGGACAATCAGCCACCGAAAAGGCTTATCGTTTACAAACCTTCCTGTCCTTGAAGGAAAGCAAGACCAAGGCTGAGGTGGTTGGACTCTGTACAGAGGGATACTGCATCATTGAAACTTACTGGAAGATGGAGCGGCGTGGCAGACCGGATAGAATGGAGAAGGGTAAGGATAAGACAAGGGCTCTACAATAGGGCTGTTTTGTCTATACATTTTCGAAAGGCCCTGGACGCCTGGACTTGTTTGACCACAAAATTGAAAAAAATCTATACACGTGTATGGAAGATAGAGCTCCTCGCCATAAGTCCCGAAAAGGAAACATCCTGGAAAGACAATCAAAGTCTCCATATTTTGCTTCGGTCTGGAAAATCTCCAAAAACCCAAGAAAAACAACAAGTTAATGATGTTTTCAACTGAAAAATAAATTAAAACTTCACAACAGACCATCGATTACTGGAACAATGCACTTCTAGACTTAGAAAAGTTCTATGAAATCTAAGAGACTTTTTCAAAAATATATTATTTATAATATGAAGCGTCCATTTACTTGTGAAACCCTGTTGTAGACCATTCGACATCACTATCACCTACAATCCTATTTATTCGACCCTTTTTCAAGTTCAAAATATCAGAAAACTCTTGAGTATTTTTGTATTTACAAATTCTTTAAAAACTGTATAATATGCGACTGTCTGCTTTAAGCTTGTCAATCTTTATATATTAAATGATTCAAGAGGAACTTTAAACATTTTTCCATTATATAATCATTTTGTATAAAAAATATTATAGGTTCAGTTAACATTTCGATTTTCGTCAAAAACAGGATACTCCAATATTTCTTTGGTATTTTGTATATTCAAGTCATTAAATGCTTCTCCTCAACATCACGAAAATTTCAATTGTCTTTTTGTATTCATTTTTATTAATAGTACAACATTTTCTACAGTGACTACCAGTACCGTAACTAGAAAATTTAGGTTACAATGATGGCCTAAAACCTGTACCACCATTTTTGATTTTTTTTAAATATAAGGACCGGAAGAATTTATATTGTAATCCCTTTGTATTTTATTTTAATAAATATTCTTTCTACAAAATTCGAGGGCCCCAATCTTTTGCATCGTTTTTCCTTAACGCCGAAAAAGAGTGCAATTCAATATGAAATAACATCTGTTGACTCTTGTCCTTGAAGGGTATTGATATTACTCTTGTATATTATTTTTTTGCGCCAGAATTAATAAATCATTGACCGTTATGTTGTTCAATTATCAATTCAATTAAGGGAATACTGATGAATTATTAATGATTTTTATTATGAAAAAAAAATTGCTAAACTTTGAGGCCCCCTGAATTAATGAGGCCCCAGACGCGTGGCTGATTCAATTCGAGCTACGGGAATTTACAGGATGCTCTTCAGTCAGGACAACCATCAAAGACTTTCGAGGGATAGCTGATGTTCCATGAGCTATCACTCGACATAGAAATGATTCTGTGTTGCTCTCGATACATAGAAATATATTATTACCGAAGATGAAAAGTGGATTACTTTACAGTAGCTGACCAAAAAACAAACACCTTTTTCTACATCATGACCCAGATAAACACGGACATAACTCTTGTGCATTCGGTGGGACATTTTCGGCATAATTCATTATGAACTCTCAAAAACCTGGAGAAATAATTAGAGTAAATGTTTAATGTAAATACTCAGTGGCGCACAGAGAGTATCCGGCGCCTGTGTGCAGAATTTTAATTATACTCTATTAAAATTACTAATTATATATTATTATATTATATAATGTCGATCTTAAGAAATGTAATTCAATTTATTTCATTATCATTTTATATTTTCAAATTATTCCCTTGGCGCCTGTGTGCGCCGCACAATATTCCCATATAAACGGCACGCCCCTGCAACTATTAGAAGTCCAACATCAAAATTTATTCAATAGAAAGGGAATTAGTCTTCAACACGACAGCATATGTGTTCACAAAGCGAAAATAACAATAAAAAAATAATAATATGAAAAATAATTGATTTCTTTATGAACGACCGTTATATTTTCAATTATTTTTTCCATTGTTTCGGATCAATAATAAAAAAATCCAAATTGTCAATCCGTGCAATTTTATCCACTGGATCACGACTCGAGAAAATTTGGCATAAAAATTGGCACACACCCAATTCTCATCCACGATCACAATACTCTCGGTCCATTACGCCGTCGAAAAAAATATATTTGGACACCCCGACCCAATTTGGAAATTGAGATTAATAGCGGCGATGCGATCCTCTACGGATCCATGACCTCTGGCAATAGATCGCGATGGATCCGACAGCGACGCAAGTTATTGCGTTGCGCTGTTACGGTTATGGTCGTGATCTTCCGTCTCTTGGGCCTCCGCCGAAAGGAAGAACGAAAGGAAGAGTGGCCGCGGACAAAAGAAGCAGACGAGAAAGAAACGGAAGATCGTGACAGATAAGCTCTCGCACTGTTTGCACTGTGTTCCGTAATAACGTGATTTGTGTTCCAGTATTATTTAATATGTACCGCGATTGCGGAGCGGTCCGATGCTAAAGTACCGTGACTGCGACGACGGAAGTGTATCGGCCCTATTAACTGCACCTGTTTAACTGATCGTTTGTCGACGGCGCATGCGCAATTGATTTTTTTTTCATCGAAATTTTAAATATGAATACAAAATGTCTAAAATATATTAAGATTTTCATTTTTAAATATCGTGTGCATACTTTTAGAGGCGTTGTGACAATATTAATCATAGTAAAATTAATTATAAATATAACATTCAAAATCCTTCTATATTTCCCTCAAAGATCCTTTTGTAATAATAATCCTGACTTGTTTATGTCACAGAAAATACATTAAAATTGGAATTAAAGGAAGAAGGGCGAATAAAACTTCCTCCCATTCACCTTCCAAACCCCAAATCTTTTGCCTCATAAATCCCAATTTTTTCACCACCCAAATTAAGTTATATTAAAAAATATATACTGTTTTTAGATAGAAAATAAATATTTTATCATAATGTAAATAATTAAATATTAATATAATATTTCACGCTAGCAGTTAAGCGGTTAAGAGTGTTCCCCTATTAAATAGTAAGGAATAAATCCTCTTAACTGAAAATATTAGCAGGCTTAGCCCATATTATCCATATTTTTTTTACGAATTTAAGATATTTTAAAAATATGTAATCAACAGAAATTTTCATATTAACACATTGCCTACGGGGGACGTGGATTCCACGTCAAAAGCGTATTGGTACGGGGCGCGCATAATAAACGCTAGCCGACAAAATCAATTACGCCCGTTCCCAAAATGTTTAGTGACTACTGCTTTCGGTTTTTTTCTTTTTAAATGAACTATGCAGCAAATGTTGAAGGTCAAGTGATTTCATTTTCGGCTCAATATCTTGATTAATAAAAGAGTTTTCGTAAAAAACGTCGTTTCACCAAATTTCAGCGAATGCGCCCCGCCCCAGCGCAAGTTTCACCGCGATTCGCCCCGTAGGTAATGTGTTAATATTGAGCTACATATTGTATAAGACTTGATACTTAATTGGCTGGAAGCCGAGTTATATGATATGCTGTGTCTGATCACTAAAGGCCGGTAGCATATTTATATGCTTTTCTAAGCGTGATCTTCATCACGATAAAAATAAATAATAAAGAATTTGGTGGGTTCAATGCAGGCCCGAATTCAAGCTGTTATATAAAAAACAGAGAGAATTTCTCGAGAATTTTGCATTTTTGTATTTCTCAATTCGTAAGATAAAACAATGATAAAATATCTCTTGAAGAACAATTAAATTTATCAATAAACTATAGGAGGGCTGACTGTATATGAAAATAGGCACCAAAAATTGATAAATTCTTCGACAATACCTTGACATTATAAAAAAACGGTCCGTCCCGGGTCGGTTTCTACCCTTGCACAGCACGATATTTTTTCTCGTTCGGACTTACACGTGCGCGATGTTTTTTCTCGCTTATATCCAGTACGGAGCGATAAAAAACATAGCACCCATGCATTTATAAAACTATATTGTTGTTTTTATTTTTTTTTCGCAATTGCTGTCAATGATAATTTATATTTTTACTTTAGACCTAATTATTTAATTAAATATTTAATTATTTTCACTTTGAAGAATGGTTGATATAAATTATATAACATGTATTGTATTATTTTCATGTAAAATTTATTTTGAATGTATTTATGTAATATTTGTTCTTTTTTTGCCTTTTATTAATGTTCTTGATTTATTTAACTACTTTATTTTCTTTTTACGATTTTTTCATGATATTATGAAAAAAATACTTTTAATTCTCTTTATATTAACTTATAAAAGTATTAAGATATAAATGATTCAATTCAAAAGTCTCAAATCAGATTTTCTAGACAATTCTCTTTTTTCTCGAGAAATCAGAAACACTAGTACACGTATAGTAGAAACACAGTAGCTACTATTATTTTTATTAGATTGCCCCTGACCTGAAACGAGTCCCTGCCACCTAAAGGACATAACGCCATCCCTGCCGGTCCTGGGCCTCCTCCATCTATTGCCCGAGCCACAACAGAGACGCATACGCCTCAACCCTGCCTTTCCACTGTAGTCTCGGCCTCCCAACAGGGTGGGTTCCCCTATGCCTAGGTATACCATAAGTAATGTCGTTTTTTCGATGTGCCATCTTTAAAATAGTCTCCTTCAGTCTGTTAGGCAGTAAGGACGTGTTATATGTTTCTCTTGTGTAGCGGCTACCTGATCGTGGCCTTTAGACAAAAAAAACGGTAATCCTCTGACGACAATGGGAGGGACGTATCCGTCGGAACAACATCTGCGGAGCTGTATACTTTTTCAATATCATTTGAAAAAAAAGCGACAAACGCTACGAAGGATATTTGCGAGATTTGCGTGTTTGAGTCCCACACGCTTTCACGTGCCCTCATGTTGCAAAATTGACGTGTGAAAAAATTCAGGATCTTGGATGGGTCCCCCTGCTGCATCCTCCATACTCGCCGCTGATCTCAAAAATTCATCTGATTTTACTTCTATTTTGCCCTATGGAACATTTTCTCAGAGATCAAAATTTTAATTCCTTAGAAGAGGTGAATACAGCCCTTTCAAACTATTTTCAGTCAAAACCCGCAGAGTTTTACAAGCAGGGCATGGATGATTTGAAAGAAAGGTGGCAGAAGGTTATAGATAATATAGTCTAAATTTTTTTTTTAAATTTCATTGAAAAAAAACGACATCTCATATAGGTACCCCTAATAGTATGGACCAGCCTATCGCTACTCATTTGGCCTACATGACCTGCCCAACGTAGGCTTTGTGTGCAAATGCATGAGCGCATTGGTATATCCCTAAGCATGGCCATGACCTCTTTATTAGATCGCATGCTTTTATATTCGGGACTAACTTCGTCCGGACGCGGTTCGAAGATCCGTCTTAAGACTTTTCTTTAGAACCGATCCAGACGGTGCAAGTCCCGGTTTACCAGATACTATGACCCGCACGCATAGGTTATCACCGGGCGAATGATAGTTTTATAGATTTTCAATGTAATTCGCTTCAAGAGCAACCTATTCGCCAGGAATTTAGACAGGCCAAAATAACACCTATTCGCCTTTTGTATATGGGCATAGATTCCTGTATTTTCAGAATTGTCCTAGGTGAGTGTGGTGCCCAGGTACTAGAATGATTTAAACCACTCAATAGACCCAAACCACACATATATTTTGTCTTAGACCAATTAACCTCCAGACCGAGGTTGGAAGCCACTGCCGTGAAAGCACCGTGCGACTCGACAACCTCATCTTTAATGCGATCGACACTATCAACATCGTCAGCGTATGCCAGCAGTACTGTATCCCTCCAAGGATTAGCTTGTCGGGCCCGATGCGTGGCTCTCATGGCAGCCTCCAAGGCTAAATTAAATAATATTGGGGATATAGCATCCCCTTGTCTCACTCCCTTGAATACTGCGACCGGCTGTGACAAAGTCCCAACCGTTCCTATCCTGCTCACATAACGCAAAACGCACATACTTCTCAGATTAATAGGTATTTTCGGGAGACCAAGTTTGTTCACGGCACTCCATAATTTTCCTCTATGGACGCTGTCATACCCCTGACGAAAGTCGACAAATATGGAGTAAAGATCAATGCCATACTCCAAGGACTTCTCGGTCATCTGTATGATCGTGAAGACCTGGTTCACCGTGGATCTGCCCGGTCTGAAGCCACTTTGGTAGTCTCATATGAGGGCCTACGCGTAAGGAACAAGACGTCCCAACAAGATCTTACTAATTATTCTATATGCCCCATTTATTTAAAATGTTTTCGCACATGCAGAATATATAGTATTATAAAAAAAAAAAAAAAACTGACTCAGCTGTAAAACTTTGAGATATTCTAGGGATTACTTTTCAATGATCGCTACTCTACGTCTAATATCACAATAGTTTTAATAAACCATTAGTATTATATTAACATGTAATACATATGTTACGAGTAATACCCAACTTTGCACAACAAAACTTAGGTATTCATTATCTATTCATAGAATTATTAGACCGCTGTCGAAATCATTTGTTATAAGTGACTGTGAGATGGGTCAGATCAAGAAATCTCAATTTAAAAACGCATCTGCCCTTTGATATTTGACAATAATCGGCTTGTCGAATACCGACCGGACAAAAGAAATAAAAACATAAAAAAAAACACCGCGTATTATTTATTCGTTTATCATTAATTATGCATGATATGATAAACATAACGTAACTCTTCGGCATTATTTAATTAAATCTTAATTAAAACTCAATTACGCTCGTTACCGTGCATTTTGATAGAAAGTCGAGTTATAAATCTAGTTTTTTTTTTATCATACTATTGTTATTTATATCAAATCATACTAATGAAATACAAAAAAAAATACCTGAAATTGCCTAGATAATTAATTCACTGGTTATTTTATATAAAATTGACTGTGAATAATTTTTTAAATTTGTTTGTTGGTAATTGAAAAATGTATCTCTGTAGTATTATTGATATAGTAATGCGATCGATTTTTTAGTATGAGAATATGACCTTTATCCGGCTAATGATTATTATGAAAATGCTACTCAATGCTCTTCCGACAGTTGAGAAATATTGAAATAATTAGTGATTTTGTGGAAAATATACGTTTTCATCAGAAAAATAAATTTTGGACCGCCTAATAAATCAATATCTGACATAAATGAGGCTGATCAGTAATGCCGATGATTTATTGCGTTTTGATTCTGATTTTCTTATCGATTTCATAAATATTTCTCAACATCTCATATATGGAGGATGTATGAGTGACTTGCACACGATTTGACACGTTTCTAGTTATCCGGTTGTATGAGCTCTAGTTATCGGATAATGCAAACGTGAACGTTCAACAATTGTCTTGGAGATTCTGTCCAATTCTGCAACAACTGGGTGAACATCTTGAGATTTATTTGAGCCAATAAATTTCAATTAGAAGCATTGCAATGCAAACAGATAAACCCATGCAAGACACTGGATGTTCTATACTCCGTTTGATGCTAGAATGTTAGCTTTTATTATATATTTATTTAATAAATATATATAAAATCAATTTGAATTAGAGAGTGCTTGATTATTAATAAGATAAATTAATTCTTTTACATTTTAAGTACGTAAGAATATTTTATTACAGTGATATATCTAATTTATTCAATTTTAAATGGACCATGAATGCCAAATTCGTTAATGTTTAAACATAAGTGCAAAATTTTGCATAAATGATTACATACTTGATATACAAAATTCAATTCAAATTCATTCTTTTGCATTTCAAATTAACCCTTTTGCATTTCAAATTAACCTTTTTGCAAATCAAATACTCCTATTTGCAAATCCGTGCCGATGGGATATATTTGGGACCCCAAGTTTTTATTTTTCTCGAAAACTTCTCGATAACTTTTTGTATTTGTCTAAAAATAGTCTAAAGTATAAATATAAATAATCATTGATCTTTATTGTCCGCAATTGCGATTAGAAATTAAAAACAACAATATTGTTTTACAATGGTATGGGTGCGATGTTTTTTATCGTTCTGTACCGGATATAAACGATAAAAAATATCGGGCTATTCAAGGATGATCCGGGACGAACCTCAGTTGCTGATATATATACTTTTTTGTCAGTTCCTTCAAAAACGCAAAAAACGGGTTCCATTACGTTTAATACCTCTTGTTTTTGAAGGAACTGGTAAAAAAGCATAAGCGGAAAAACATAAATTCTGGGTACTGAATACAGTAGAATCCGTTTTTAACGTTGTTAAAGATTAGTAATTATTAGGATAACGTAAATTAGGGGTACTTAATACAGTGGAACCCGTTGTTTACATCTTTAAAGAAACTGATAAAAAAAATATATATTGAAAAATATTTAATTGTTTAATTTAATTTTTAAAAGGGTCCAATTTGATTTTCAAAGGGGTTAATTTGAAATCCAAATGGTTCATTTGAAATACAAAGGGGAGAATTTCATTTGCAAAAGAGATTATTTTTATTTTGCAAAAGGGTTAATTTGAAATCCAAATGGTTCATTTGAAATACAAAGGGGAGAATTTCATTTGCAAAAAGGGTATTTTATTTTGCAAAAGGATAATTTAAAATCCAAATGGTTCATTTGAAATACAAAGGGGTTCATTAGAAATGCAAAGGGGAGAATTTCATTTGCAAAAAGGATATTTTATTTTGCAAAAGGGTTAATTTGAAGTGAAAATGTATTGATAATTTTTTTACGTAAAAAAAATATTTTAACAAACAAGATATATTCAAATAACAAATAAACAAATTCCTTGTGTATTTTTTTTACCAATCCTTCTCAATTAGTATAGTATTGACCAGGAACAGTCGAGATCCTGAAAATCCCTTAAAATTTCTTTATGGTTTTGCGAGGATCGGAATCTATCAATGAATTTAAAGCAGCATCATCCAGAGTTCATCATGCTCTTAGTATATCGTTTAATTACCCCTTTAAAATTGTCTGAATCATCTATGGCATTTTTGAAGCTTAAAGCCGTTTCCATAAATTTCCCAGACGGTCTCGGTAGCTTATTATGGCTTCAACCTCTTATCGAAAAATAATAGAATAAGAATCGTAAATCTCCTTAATTTCTGCCCTTGACATTTTTACTAAGAACAAAAAATGGTAACTGTAGACTACAAAAAGAGAGTAGTATTAATATTTGTTAATTAAATATGCTAGGTTAATTAAATTAACCTAGCATTTTTATTTAAAATTATTAAAAATGTGAAGAATGCTTATATATTTTTTGAAAATTGGTAATATATTTTCGAGCTTTAAGTCTTACTTTAAACCAAAAAATAATAAAGAATAAGTTAGTAAGCAATGTTGTAATGATTATATTTTTTTTTACTATTTTTAAAATCATCATTTAAGTTGCGGACATGGTAATGAGTATGCACATATAAGTGTTTTTTTGGATACACCTAGCACAGGAAAATATTTATAATTTAATAAGATGATGTTTTTAAAAAACTGAGATATTTTTTATTTAATTTAAGCAGGAAATATGCGGTTAATTATATTATTTAATTTCAATAACTGGTTTATTTCCATAAATATATATTTTTAAGATGTTCAAAAATCTTTTCAAACTTTTATTGAAAAATAAAATGTATATAAAATAATTTTCTCTAAACTTATGAAATGAAATAAATAAGAACGACTATAAATAAAAACTGAGATAGAAAATGGATGATTTTTTAATTAATTTAAAAATTATAATACCACGTTTAAAATACTAGAATGTTTCGAAAAATTATCTAAAATGCTTTGAACAATGGTTCTATTTTTTTTAGTTTAAGCATTATTTACATTTTAAATGTTTTATTGATAGAGCAAGATTCTATACCAGCGTCTATACATTTAGATCAGTGGTTCTTAACCTTTTAAGTGAGCCGCACCCCTTTGAATCTGAAAATAGGTTTCCCGCACCCCCTTTGAATCTGAAAATAGGTCTTCCGCACCCCCATTCAATTTTTTAATTTAAAAACTACATTTTTTTGAGAAATATATTGTTTTTAAAAAAATATGTACGTTTTATAATATAGTACATTTCAAAAAAGAAATAATTGGCCAAAGCCACTGAAAAAAATCAAGTATTTTTCAAATATCACAAAAATAATTATATTGTTAGAACTGTCCCGCACCCCCGGAAATGCCTCCCCGCACCCCTGGGGGTGCGCGCAACCCCGGTTAAGAACCACTGATTTAGATGATAGATATAGTGTTTTTAGAGTGTACATTGGTATTTTTACCCCAAGTGGTAACAATTTCTAGGCCCCCAAAACACATTAAAAAATACGTACCAAGAAAACTCTCATTAAGTAGTTATTAACACAATAAATAAGTTTATTAAATAGCTTATTTTTGATGTGTTTGCAAACCTGATTACTTCCCTAACATATTACAAGCATTACTTTACATTAAAGTACTTTGAGGCCTCATGGTATTTCGAGGCCCCAGTATTCTGGAGCTTCTGTAATTACTATAAGATTAATAATATGGTAGACTATAATTGTAGATCAAATCTTAGTACATATATTTGATATCTTAATATATATACAATCCATATTTTTATATACTGGATTCTAAAGTTCCACGCGAACTTTAGAATAAACTTTTTAGAGCTTTGTCCATTTTTTTTATTAAAAAATATGATGTAATAGTGGCCTTTTGGAACACCGGAAGTATCAGTAGCTATGTAGAGTAAATTCTGTTCTAGATGATCAATGTATTAAATAAAAATCGTGATTCGATCGTTCTCTCACCAATCTCGAATCAGCATATGTAGATATAATTGGATGAATCTTTTCTAAACTATTATTGATTATAATAGAATGCAAAATGGCACAAAAAATATGCGCTACAATTTATCTCCATTCTAGTCAATTCATTAATTTTCAGAATAACTAATTATTTCAACCATGTGTGACGAATCCGAAATGTCAAATCGCACAATCGCAAAATCGCACCGCGGAAACGACATGTAAATTGCAAAAAAATATTTCACTATCCCCCTATTTGCATCTTATCCAAGAATCCACATATTAATACGGACCAGAAGAATAATTTAGAAGGTCAATGACGACCCCCACGCCACCGAGTGAATCTCGCGAACGTAGTCTACGTGCCACAGTCTCCAACGTTTTGCAACTGATCTATATAAAACCATGTGCGGCCACAAAAAAGTGAACAGTTTCTTTGTGGTCTGGTGGTAGCATCACCGAGAGTCTTCGGTACGTGCGACAAGTACCGGAGATCCATCCGCAGATCCATTGTGCCATTTTTTTCCCGCTTTTCATCGTTGCAATAGATAGTGTTAGATCGCGTGTCACAATACCTCACATGATATATGCGTATGTGTGGGGTCGATCAATCATTTAATTCGATATCGAAGGTCTTGACCACTGAAATTTAGTATATAATGCGGTATACCCCGGTATTTTGATCCAGTCAATTTTTGACACCATCCCAGTGACAACGCCTTCGTACAGTACGATTTTTTTTTAAATATTCGTATTATACTCAGTGCATAGTGAATATTACGAATATCTCGAATAGTGATTAACGTAAAATATCATTAATCTAATGTATCGGATGCATTCAAAGTCCGGGTTTTCACTAATATATTAATATTAAACGAATCGTGATTTTGTCATTAAATCCCCAATTTTTTACTATAAAATTTGTATGCAAAAAATACGTAACATTACATCACTGACATTGAACACAATTTTTGAATCGTCTAATTGTCTCAAGTTATTATTTAAAACATGAAAAAAAAAACAAATAGTTTTCGCGTATCGTGTCTTTAGAGAGCAATCTTTCACAATGTAATTACAAAATTTATTTAGTGAGACAATTTTGAAAGAAACGTGAGAATCCAAATGAGAAACATAATGAAACTCAGTGAGAAAAAAACATCATGATGATGATACAGAAGGAAACCGAGAGTGTAACTGAAGAGTTGCGATTGTTTCGCATGGTGAATCCGTATCAAGGTCATAAGGATCGAATCATTAAGCCCATTATTTTTAATCGGCTATTGAAAATCAAAAAAAAATTCACATGAAAAGTGAAAATATCGCAACACAATCTGTAACGATGCAATTTTAATCAATTTATTACATTAAAATGCGTCCTCCTTAATTGTATCTAATAATAGACGCGAGCGACTATCGCCCTCGCGCGCGCTACAACAACGCGCAATAAAGCTCATAATATAAAATCACCCCCGCGTATTTAACAACTAATACAGCCCAGTATCTAGTCCAATACTCGAAATACTCGATTAAGGAAGACGCACATTTATATAATTAATTTATTATATCATATTGCAGATTTCATTTTTCACGAGCAAAATTATCGGAAGATCTTATACAACAAATCAATTACAATGGCGATTCTACAGGTACGTAACATAAATATTTTAATTCAATTCATTTCCATGCGCACAAAATTAGAAAACTGCTCATTACGCCCGTGTACTTGCTTACTTTCGTTTAGCACAAAAATTTGATTTAATTATCCGTCAAAAAAAAATATATATGTACGATATAGTGAAAAGCATAATTATAAATTCTATATAGTACGATGACTTTCATTTTGGGGCCATATGCCGTAATAACATATTGATACCCTAAAAACACGGTTGACATTGACTTTAATGAAAATTTAATTATTATTGCACATAATGCTCTTAATGTATTATCATTATTAAATCCTACAATGTATCATGTTTTGAGGTCATTTTTTTATTTTTTTTTAAATAATGAAATTCAGAAGACGTATTGTGATTGATTTTCGGATCAAGTTCAATATAAATCAAGCGAAAATAATTATCACACGTTGCCATTTATTGATTGCTACGATTTTAATTGAAATAATGCGATGGGTTATATAATTATTTAATTTTTCGACGTTCGGCCTTCAATTTTTGCGTGTTATTCAAATTTATGCGTAACCGTATCGCTCTCCGACTAATTGCGCAATTAATTAAAACCGATCTTTCCCACACATTGATTCACGCACAACAATGAATCTCGAAAAAAAATTAAACTTTGCAAAATCGTATGTAAATACGGATCTTTTGTGAGCGAATACGCATTGCTAACAAAATTTTGCAACACAGGTTCCCACTTTGTCGTCACACATTTCTTTATCATGTAGATTAAATAAATAAAATGAAAAAAAACGGTTCGCATCAATGTTTCGCAACTGTTGCCAAAGCGAAGACGTAAACCATGGGATCTGCTATGCAGTTTTCTGCAATGATTGCCGCGTAATCCGATCCAATTTTTTCATTTCTTAATTCGTCCAATAATATAAATTAGCATTGTATTCTCGGCCGTGATTGATTGTTCATTGGGAAAAAAAAATAAGTGTTGAAAAATCGCTGAAATTATTTATTGAGTCACATTCGACGGTAATGAGTCGATTTTGCAGACAAATTTTGCTGAGATATCATCACGTTTCAATAACGCAACACATACGAAACGGTCATCAATAATATTTTTTTAATGATCTGTTTATACGCTGAAATAATGATTGATAAAATTATCACGCGAAAAATGCAATATATATTAAATAAATACTAAATTTGCAATTTTGCATAGGAAATTTTGGTCAAGGATGACACATTTCACAAATAATTGTGCACTTCTCTGTTCTAGATGATCGATGCGTTTAAATAAAAATATATATATAATTCGTGATTCGATCGTTCTCTAATCAATCTCGAATCAGCGTATGTGGATAGATCCATAATCAAAATCATGCATAGATCACAATCAAGTCGTGGATTATACGTAACGATCGGATTGCATTGCAGAATCCATTGTATTCTTTTTTATTTTTATTAATTAAGGATGTACGCAGAGATCAGATGAAATGACAATTCTTCTTCCTCAATTAATCAGCAAATAAATGCTACTTCCGCGGGATTTCACGCTTATTTACGATATATTAATAAAAAAAAAACGACTAATAAATATACAGTGATATAACAATACGAAAAAATCGACTATTGAAATATATTCGTCATAACATTTCGCATGTTATATTTTTTTGTTATTATCAATTAGAGATGTACGTAGAGATCAGATGATACGACAAATCTTCTTCCTCAATCACTAATCGTCAGCGGATATGTAATTTAAATTTATATATTATTTTAATATTTATTTAATTATACATGTATGCAAATATTAGATGAAACGGCAAAGCTTCTCGATTAATAACGAACTATCAGAAAATGCTGATGGTTAAATTTAAAAAATAAACAGCATCTATATATAAATGAGGGACAATTTTAAGAGTTCAAAATCACTGATTTTTCATTAATTAAAACCAATTTACTAATTTATTTATTCGCGATAATATTTTCATGAATTATTGTCATCGAATAGAACAATGTAAAAATGTTGTATTTATTACGATTATATTTCATGAATTATCACTCGATGTCTACTAATTTTTGTTCAACTTTGTAAACGATACAATTATTATTTTTCCATTCCTTACTTAAAATCGAATCGATCGAATTTTAAAATATATATAATATAAACTTAAATTCAACTGAAATAATATTAAAAAAAATTACCAGTGTCATGGTTTGACACTGGGGTAAAATATGTTTGAGAGACTCATCCCCCTTACATCTTTAGAATCTTTATCGAATCTTTATATAGATAGAATCGCGCTTTGGAATTTTTCTGAATCTATCTAATAACTTTTTATTTATTATTATCAAATGGAACTATCTAAAAATAAAGTTATTATCAGTATTTTTTTTAAATAAAACGATTCATGAAATTTTGATATTCGTAAAAAGTATTGTGAATAATAATTTACATGTTTTTAAATTCAATTTTATGATTTAGATATTCGTAATAATGGAATATAAAAGTATTTTTTCTAATTCATGTGCTTTGTCCGCTTTCGGGTTTACATTTCCTTGTTTTTTCTCTGAATAATTGTCTGTTTTTGGCAAACTGAAACAATTCTGGAACTCCCAAGCCGGTCCTATTACTAATGTTATGGAGCCACGACAGCTTCTTTCTTCTCAACTACTTTTTACCTACATAGTTTTCCTCAATGATTGTCTGCAGAAGGCGATACAAAATTATGTGTCCACAGTTTTAAAATGTTCGTTCTTTTTTTCCAAATTTATATTTTCTATAAATCGATATTTCCATAAATTTATATTTCTATAAGCTAATATTTCTATAAGTTAATATTTTCTATAAATTTATTTTTTTCTATAAATTAATATTTTCTATAAATTAAAATTTTCTATAAGTTTATATTTTCTATAAATTTATTTTTTCTATAAATTAATATTTTCTATAAATTTACATTTCCGATAAAACATTGTCTATTAAATTTATCACGACAACTGATAATAACGGCATCCGTATGCACGTAATCGAGTAATTGGTTGATATTTTTTAGGCGTGTTATTTCAAAACCGTGCAAAAAAAATCGGACGCATTACTATAACCCATTGTTTGTTCAGATCGTGATATATCTCGTGAATATTTTTCTTCTAATTAATCGACCGAGCCGTGTTTACAAACAAAACATTGTAACAGATTCACGTGTACCCAAAAAATAAAATCGTGTCCGCGATCCGTTGCGCAAGCGCAACGCAACCGACGCAAAGGAACACAATCAGATTAATTGCGCCGGAAAATGGACCAGAATAGATTTGTTTTTCGATTACGAAAAGCTCGCCGATTAAGTCGTCGCTTTTTGCGAGTCTTTTTGTTCGGTATTTGGATCAAGTCGTGAAGTTCGCTCTGGCAATCCATGACCAGGGTTAATATGTGGGTGTTTGGACTCTGGATTTAACGAGTCAATATGTATTTATATTTACGAGTCGTGTTATGATTAATTCCGGAACGCGTCGTGATTAAGTCGAATCATTGCGGATACGATGCGTAATTGTGAGGTGCAACGTCACGAATTATTGCCGCTAATTGCGTTTAATTTCTGTGATTTCAGGTGATTTCGTTTTCAGTTTTGGTATCGATGTGCTTAGCCGAGCCGCCTGTGCGCGGTGGGGATTTCGGCGGTTATGCCTATCCGTCTCCGAGTTATAATGCTCCTGCTACGAGTTACGGAACTCCTAGTAACAGTTACAGTGCGCCAAGTAGCGGTTACAGCGCGCCGAGCAGCGGATACAGTGCGCCTAGTAGCAGTTACAGCGCACCAAGCAACAGTTACAACGCACCAAGTAACAGTTACAGCGCGCCAAGCAATAGTTACAGCGCGCCAAGCAGCAGTTACAACGCCCCAAGCAACAGTTACAAAGCTCCCAGCACCAATTACGGCGCTCCCAGTAATCAAGGATACAGCAACGGAGGCTCCAGTCCTAGCTCATCATACGGCGCTCCTAGCTCTAATTACGAATCTAATGATGAACACCATCACCACGGCGGCGACGACGAATACAGTGAGGTAAGAGCGGCAATTATATAAGAAAATTCTAAGCACCGTATGGCGTGATCAAGGTTAAAAAAATAATTTTCGCCACAATTAAAACTGTATCAATTGTGCAAACGAATGATATATTATTTGATGGAGAGTCAAATTCCATATTTTGAATTTAGCCCGTGCTAACAACCTTCGACGTCGTTAACGACAGACACATGCACGCTGATTAGAATAAAAATACCTAATTCGTTATTCAGAGCATTTCGCAATAATTTCGCGACGTAATCTGTCTCGGATTTTTTTTATGAGGAGAACGTGAAGATATGCGACGATTAAAGATCTAGATCACATCTCACGAACGACTCCATGACTATAATCGAGGTTATTAATTTCCAGCCAAAGTCCTATGAATTCGGATACGCCGTCAAAGATCCCTACACCGGAAACGACTACGATCGCAAAGAGATGTCCGACGGCAACACAGTCAAGGGAGAATACAGAGTCCAATTACCCGACGGAAGAACGCAAATCGGTAAATACCCTTTTTTATGATGACAAAAATGAGATAATCCGCATTATACTTCAATCAAAACGCCGCAGACAATAAAAACCATTGTGGATCTTGATGCTACATTTTTTTGGGGACCCTGACCCGAGCTCTCGTTATAAGCGAAGACGATTGTGCTTTGTGTTTCTAGAAGACATTGACTTGTCAAAACAAACGATTAGCGCATTTAATAAATCAAACACTGTTTTCAGTGACTTACCACGCCGATTGGAAGACTGGTTTCCATGCCGATGTCAGGTATGAAGGTGAAGCTAAATACCCAGAAACATCTGGGTATACGGGACCCAAGAATCAGTTCGGAAGCACGCCTAATTCAATATACGGAGCACCATCTTCGGGACAAAATAACAATCAATACAATCAAGGTAAAACACAAATAACAATAAAAAACATAAAAACATATATCTAATCAAATATTTTATTTAGTATCATCACAATACGGAGCACCTCCATCAGGATCCGGCGGTCAATACCAATCAGGCGGAGATTACAATGGATTCGGTGGATCCAATAAATACGACTCATACGCCTCAGGAGGATTCGGAAACCAGCAACCATCGGCAGCTTATGGAACCCCTGCATTCCATTAACATCTAACATCATTCTGTATCTTACAAGGATCACATTTTCCAATTTCGAGGTTGATCGGTAGCACTGTAACGGTTTCTTCAAAATAATTTTCCATTTTCAGAAAAGTCTCTTTAAAATTCATCGATTTTCTTCTAGGATTTGAGCTAAATCCACCGCGGGGAGCAATATTTTCATTTTTATATTTATGCATTTATTTATTTTTATGACATAATAAAATATTTTTTATGAAAAAAAATGAATAAAAACAAAATTGTTATTCTAATGTTTATGTGGATGATGAGAAAAATGCCATCTTTAATAGTATTATCAAAAGCTCAAGCATTTATATATGTATTATTTTTTTTTTGTAATATATTGTACGATATGTAATATTTAATTAGACGATAAGGGCTGAAATATGCTGAAATTATTCGAAATAAATGCAAACAAAAATATTTTACATGTTTTATTTTAGCCTGAAAATACATAGAAATCAGAATCAGTTTTGTCCTGTTTAAACTAGTCCTCACATACGATTTTTTTTAATGCGTTTCTTGTACTTTCATGATATTTTTTCATCTAAAATAAAAAAAATATCTGACGAATACAGAGGCTTGACATAATAGCTTGGGTTTTTTTACCATAAAATTCTTTCCATATTTTATATTTTAAGTCTAAAAATCAATTTTAATACCCGACTATAAAATTAGCATCCAATATTACTACAAATGTCAAAATACGTCAGGGACACACTTGTGTCCCTGACGTGTCCACAAGTATGTCCATAGCTGGAATTTTTTGGCCTAAAATTCTTTTCATATTTTGAATTTTAGGTCAAAACCGCTGAGCATTTAAAAAAAATCATTTTTAATACCCAACAATAAAATTAGTATCCAATATGGCTTAAAAAAAGTCAGGATACGTCAGGGACACACTTGTCCATAGCTTGAATTTTTTAGCCCAAAAATTCTTTTCATATTTTGCATTTTAAGTAAAAAAAAACCGCCGAGCACTTTAAAACACATGAAATATTTTTAATACCCAACAATAAAATTAGTATCCAATATGGCTACAATGTCAGGATACGTCAGGAACACACTTTTTCATAGCTTGATTTTTTTAGCCAAAAATTCTATCCATTAATATATTGCATTTTAAGTTAAAAAACCGCCGAGCATTCAAAAACATATAAAACATTTTTAATATCTAACAATAAAATTAGCATCCAAATGGCTATAAATGTCAGGATACGTCAGAGACACCCTTGTCCATAGCTTGAATTTTTTAGTCAAAAATTCGTTTTCATATTTAGCATTTTAGGTCAAAAACCGCTGAGCATTTAAAAAGTAAAAAAATAATTTATTACCCAACGATAAAATTAGCATCCAATATGGCTACAAAAGTCAGGATACGTCAGGGGCACACTTTTTCATAGCTTGAATTTTTTAGCATAAAATTCTTTCCATTAATATATTGCATTTTAAGTTAAAAAACCACTGAGCATTTAAAAACACAAATAACAATTGTCACAAATGTTCCTAAAAATGTCAGGATACGTCAAGGACAATAAGAAAGAATTTGACAATTAAAATTATAAAACTCAAAATTAAAAAAATCCCTATTTTTTTGTATTAAAAATAAATATATGAATTAGGGATAAATAATACACGGTATAATATAATTATCTTTCACAAAGTATTATATATTATAATAAAAATCAGGTATTTAAAAAAAAATATTCTCATAATGTTTTTTTTATAGAATATTTATAAAAAAAAACATTGCCATCTATGGTTAAATCATATAATATATTTAAACTATATTACATATATATAACCAAATTACTACTTTGCATACAAATACATTTGAGATGGCGCCTATTTTCTCTTCCATCTGATATATTTTCACTAGATTTTCAGTATATTTAAAGTTAATTAGGCTAGCACTATATCAATATACATTAGGTTGATCATTTTCATTTTCGAAGAATAATTTAATTAACTTTTTTACTTAATTTGATTATATTAGATAAGGTTCAATAATAATTTACACGTATCAGAAAGTTTTGATAAATATTCAAAGAAAAAATAAAGCACGATATTCAGCTTTCTCATGTTTAATTTATTTGTTATATTTTTGATAAGGCATGTTTAAGCTGAATCACAAATAAGAAAGATGGCACAGATTTTTAAAAAGGATTATATTAAATAGGATTTTATATAATTAAAAGATGACTCTTTCATATAATTAATTGTTTTATTAAATTTTATTTTATACAATTATTATTATTCAAACATCGTTATACGTATTTATTAAAACTATTATTATTATTTTTAAGGAATATATTTTACAATGAATGCTAAATTATAAATATAAAATAATATTTATTAAATATTCGAACATTAATCAATAAAAAACATAATTATAATACATTGATGTCGCTGAAAACGAATATATTAATAATAAACACGTTGCATTAAGCAATTATATTATATGGCCGATTTTATGGGATTTTGCTTACGAAACGACTTCATAAAATTATGAATTTTAAGATGATTAAACTATAAGTAAATATTTTACGACTAGAGAATTCATTCAGCTACCGATTAAATATTATATTCTCAACCTTATGATTTTGATGACCACTATAAATCCATTCAACATTCGGATACAATGTCAAACCTATGGCAAATAGAGAACAAAGACACAGTATCGTGAAATGTCACAATTTTAAATGCTAGACTTTTACCTATTTCAAAAACGACAAGTCAAAAATCGCGATATGCGAATACCAAGTGCGTATTAAATTAAATCCATTGAGTTTTCAAATTTGGGGTCAAATAAGGGCATGCTAATCAATTTTTTCTCACACGACCTTCGCGGAGAAGGCATTGTTTTGAATTTTTTTTAATAATTCATGGCCGCAAAAAGCGCGGGAAATTCGTGCGAAAATATATGTATCAAAAAATTAATTACTCAATTATAACAAAGCAATATTATGTTAGTTAATAAATAATTAAATCATGTGAACATATAAGCACCGATATTGCTAAATAATTATATATTTTTTTTTATTTATTATTCTGCTGTTGTTTCTACTCCACAAAATATCTTGTAATTTTTTGAAAAAAATCCTCTCAATTTTTTTCATGATCTTTTCATGATCATAAATTTAACTGCCAAAAATCTGTAACTTTTTTCCATTTGATCTAGACTTATGACATTTATAATTCATATAGGTGAAGTTATATTTTTAAATAATATTTCAAAATACTAACTATGAAAATTTTACAATTATCTCATATTATTCTGTATAAATTTGTATAATAAATTACCAGCGTTATGTATTAACTAATAAACAATATTTTTACAAATAATATACAAAAAATACAATATTTCATGGTATATAAAAAAAGATGTTTATTATTCCAAAACTAAAAAAATTAAAACTTTTTTATAAAAACCTTTGTTTGTAATGAATTAATAATTATAGATAGAATAGGCTTTGTGTGTTAATAAAAATGGAATTACTCAAAAAGTGGGAGGATTTTTTTATTGCCATCATTAATGCATGTATTTTCTCTGTATTGACCAAATTATTTTTACCCAGAAGAACAGTGCTACAGTTTTTTTACGTCAAATACACCCTTTTGCAAATCAAATGCATCCTTGTAAAAATCAAATGCACCCTTTTGCAAATCAAATACAACTTTTTACAAATCAGATACAACTGTTTACAAACTAAATACAACTTTTTGCAAATCAAATTGACCCTTTTTAAAAATTAAGTTAAACAATTAAATATTTTTCAATATATATACTTGTATACAGTGGAACCCGTTATTTACGTTTTTAAAGGAACTGACAAAAATAAACGCAATTAAGAGGAAAACGTAAATTCGGGGTACTAAATACAGTGGAACCCGTTTTTATACGTTTTTAAAGGATCTGACAAAAATAAACGTAATTAGTAGAAAAAAGGAAATTCGGGGTTAGATTCAGGGTACTAAATACAGTGGAACTCTTATTTTACGTTTTTAAAAGAACTGGTAAAAAAAACGTAATTAGCGAAAAAACTTAAATTCGGGGTACAACATAATTACAATGGAACCCGTTTTTTACATTTTTTACGGAACTGATAAAAAAGTATATATATTGAAAAATATTTAATTGTTTAACTTACTTTTTAAAAGAGTGCATTTGATTTGCAAAAGGATGAATTTGATTTGTAAAAGGGTGCATTTGGTTTGTAAAAGGATGCATTTGATTTGCAAAAGTGTGTATTTGACGTGAAAAAACTGTATCATTTAAAAATCCATTCAAAGTTAAGGTTTTAAATTAAATATATTGGCAAAGCTATTAAAAGTGTAAAATATATTAACTAAATTGAGATTTTTTTTATATATTTTTAAAAATATTAAAAAGATTATTATTTATGATATGCTTAAAAATTTGGTCAGTATTTTGAATTTTTTAACTATTCAATATGACGCATATATAGGATACGACGCTGATTACCGATCGAGACCGACTCGCGGCACGTGTCACTGGTACGTTTCACTCGCACTTGGCACATTGTATCGGATGTGAGTGAGAAAAAACATCGAACCCATGTCAACAGCAGCTAAAATTGTTGTTTTTTTTGCAATCACGGACGATTTAGGCCTATAAATTATTTATAATAATTATTCTTTAGACTTTTTCAAATAAATACAACAGTTTGTAATGTATAGGATTTGTATTAAAAAAAATCAAAAATTTGGGGTCCCAAATAGTCGCGGCATTTCCATTAATGAGTGTTTTATTTCTTATATTTTGGTATTATTTTGGTAATAATGAGATATTAATAAATTTGTGGCTGGCCCGCTGTAAAAAAAGGTTGCTTATCCCTGCTGGATCTAGAGCATAGATAGTATCTATCCTAATGAACATATTTTTTATTAAATGCATTTCATAGATATATTTTGAATATTTGTGTAAATTATTGATGATTTTTTTTAAGAAGAAGAAAATTCGGAAAATTTTGTTCGAGTGATGTATTGCAACTTTCTGTCGCATTCTTAAGATGTTCGATTTATGATAGAATTTCTGCTGTATCTTAAATAAATTAAAATGATGATGATCGACAAGTGAATCCGGACGTAATTATATACCTATTAATATTGTAATTTATATTAAAAAAAAATAATAATTAAAATATAATTAAATGTAAAAAAATGAATAATACGTTAGTTACATATTACAATGTTTATCTTACATGAAAAAAAAATTAAAACCATTAATTATGAAGATGTCTTATTACATAAAATTCGAGATAGCTCAGTGTTTTCATCAGACAATGGCCGTACAATAAAACGTTTAGTTTTACGAACAATAAAATCGTGAAACAATTATATCTGCTTTGTTGCGAATACTGGCAATTACTTTGAATTGCTTTTCGACATCCATTGCCTGATCTTTTAAATATCAAGGTCACATTTTCGATCCTATTTCCTATTAGTTTTCTAATAATTCTACTACGTTTTTAATTGGCAATGGTATTTAAAGCAATCGTTGAGATTTCTCGCGGATTTTTTAAATATTTTTTTCATGTACGATTATTTTTTTATCGAAAAAAATAGACTTTCCCGCATTTTCACAGCTGTCAAATTTCTAAGATTTAATTTAATAACCGTTAAGAAGACAATGCGGCATCATCAATTAAAATGTCAGCATTACAATCGATCGTACGTGACTGCCGAATATTAACCGTGTAATTACCGTGTGTTTAAAAATATGCATTATGTACGTAGCACGTCATATTATATCACAATGTAAGTATTGTTTCCGGTCAAAAAAAATGTTTTTTCTTATGAAAGGCAACAATTTTTATGGGCGATCACCGTGGAGTGTGTCGCGAATGACAAATATCTCCTCATCTACGGTACCTTTTGCACTCTCCGTTGCACAATTTGATTTTAATTGCAGTGGAAAAAAAATCGCGATGATTTATAATTAAGGAAATTGATAAGTCTCGTAATGTTTTAAGTTCAAACGTGTTTATTTAATTTTTTTAACGCAACATTCGTCAGATAACGACATATAAAATGTAATTAAATGAGGATAAAAAAATGATGAAATAAACAATGCAAATAATAAACATGTATGAGTGCAGTTCCATCAATGCCAATACTAATGACTAATAAATAATATTAAATAATAAATATTTGAGACTTTCTCCAACACTAATTATAATGCAATACGCCCATCCCTTGATTTACGTGGTAGATACGTTAAATAAAAAAAAACCGTGCATACTTATAAATGGATTTTATACCAAATCCGGTCAAAAAGAGCACAAAATCATTACAATTCCAACCTTTTGTACTCGAATGCCGCCGCTATGGCGGCATGAAACAAATCAATTACATTAAGTTTTAATGATGCAGTATCCCCTGTGCACAGTCCAACTACCTCAGCCTTGATCTTCCTTTCCTCCGAGGACAGGAAGGCTTGTTAACCATGAGAATTTTCGGTGGCTGACTGTCCCACATCCTTGACACGTGACTGACTCACCAGTCTAGCCACAATGACGACAGCTGTGTTCGGTATATCATTGTATAGTCGTCGAATACGTCTTCAAATATTCGTCTCAGAATCCTCCTCTCCAGAATATTCAGTTGTTACTCATCTTGTTGTGTCAAAGCCCAACATCTGATCCGTATGTTAGGACAGGCCTGATGAGGGTCATGTAGAGCTTGACACTAGTCTTTTTGAGATGAATCTCGACTGTAGATGCTTTTGAAGTCCAAAGTAGTTCCGGTTTCCCAGCACGGTTCGTCTTCATCCTTCTAAATTGGTTTCATTGTTATTCGTAATAAGTCAGCCGAGATATGTTAATTTATTCAAAGCTGCACTCTTCGACTCTCAGAGGTTCAAGGGTTCGTCCTGCAAGAGACTGCACTGCTTTATTAACTTATCTAATTCAACCTTCGTCAAAATATCTTGAAACGTATGTTTATTGTAATATTCTTTAACCCTTTGATTAGTGAGTTATTATTGTTTGCACACACTTCCCAGGCACTCCTGGCTATTTTTTTAATGTTTTTAAATGTGCTATTAATAATAAATAATGTTTAGTCGAAAAACGCTATATTTAGGCTTCTTTCCTGTCTTTATTCGATAAAGATTATATGCATTTAGTATGTCTAATAGCCGGGAAAAAATACCTATATCACCTGAAGATTTTCGGGCGCAATCCATGAAACTGAACATCATATCAGGTCTATCAATTGTGCCCATATTCACGTTATAGTCCAATAAGGCCATTCACCATCACTATCTCCTCATTTTAGTTCTGACAATATTTATCTCTCGTAAGTTGAGGTGCCTCTTCAGAGTCAGAATCTCCCTGGAAATATTCAAATGATCCGCCAAATTATATAGATCTTCGCTCTTACTAAAAACGTTATCTGTTTCTTTTTCGGCTAGTTTATGCGACGTCTTGAAAGGTTTTTTTTATTTTGAAATAATTAAAAAATCAAAAGATCAATTTGAATCCATTAGGCGACTATTTTATGGGACATGAACAGTACAACGTAAAAAATCTTTCTATTGCTTTAGAGTACACAATAATTCTAGGAAGTTGTGTTAGTCTCATTCGATGCTTTCTTATAATTTTTCACAATGTTTACCTATTTTTTTCTAATCTAAAAATACATGATAAAATTAAAACTATTTTTAGATATTATTGATAAATTTATGTAGTATTTATAAAAAAATAAGTAAGAATATTTTATTCTAAATTAAAAGCATGCCATTTAAAATAAGGCGCCAAGGCGTATGACGTACATGTACGTCGATACTGGGACATTATAGAGCAGAAGTTCATTCTCATCAAAGAGTTAAAAGCTGAGATGATGGATTGTTGGATAATCAAAATGGCAGTTTTTTCGGATTATCCCCTTTTTTTAGTAAAAAATGCATTGCTCCTTTCCATCTTTAGATAAGAAGAAATTTATTATGTGTATTCAAAGGAATGAACGTTTTGATTCTAAAATATAATCTTCCAAAGTAGATGCGACTTTCCCACCTAATCGGTAAAATTTGAACGACTCTCTTTAAGATTTGAAGGTTTGGAGGCAAAACATTCATTTATTCCATTTTTGTCGTCATATTTAAAGAAGAAAAAAAAATAATGTTGCATTGATCTGAAAAGATGATAGCCAGAAGAAGCGATGTCTGTCAAATATGGAGGATGACGAATTGACCTCTGTCAGAGGTCGATTAATTTTTCTCGTGTAATTTTTGGCAAATGTGGGCGAGCATAGTCATGTTGCAAAAAAACTTGTATTCGATGCACGAGGAAGGATCGTTTTTTTCCGCCTCTAACCGGTCCAGTTGTTCAAAATGGCCAGGTTGAACAGCTTCAAAATGAATTATACCCTTATAGTCTCACTATACAGACAAAAGATTAATTTTGTGAGGAAGGGCTAAGGGTGGGTTTGATTTATGCGCCCATTTTTCATCTCCAGTCATCAAGTCATTCATTTATTCGATCGCCTAGATTTTCTTCACCTAGCTCATGTAGTACCCCTGCTTTCTACTGATTTTTTTAAGATACTTTTAAACACTCTTGAGTATCTGAGATCGTTTGTAATTTTTCCTGAAAATAATATTGGATTGCTTTAGATTTAGGTACTCATTATAGTCTTTCACTTTTGGGATTATATTTTAACTCAT
Organism: Philopotamus ludificatus; assembly: GCA_022495035.1. Lineage (NCBI taxonomy): Eukaryota > Metazoa > Arthropoda > Insecta > Trichoptera > Philopotamidae > Philopotamus > Philopotamus ludificatus. The sequence goes on along the minus strand of JAGXCT010035515.1, from coordinate 172,643 downwards.
TTTTAACATTTGCGAATATTCAAATAATCCCCCTGTCCTCCACGAATATTTTTAGTAGTTATTGATCCATTGAAAATTGGGTAGTTAAATTCGAATTTTATAAATCACCATCTTTCAATCACTATGTACCTTTCTAACTATCCTTCACTCACGGAAAAATTAAGAGAGAGAGGCACCAAGAGGGAAAGAGATAAAGTTCTACACACACTGTCTGAGTTCTTCTTGTGTTTAATCTTCTGTTCAGATAATCAGAGCTTTATCCATAAATTCATAAAAATATGTTTTTTACGGATAATTTATGCGACAACAGAATATCATAAATCTAGGAATAGGTGTAATTTAAGATTTTTTTTAAGTCTAAATTTTTTTAAGTCTAAACCTTAGATTTCCTCTTAATATTAACAAAGTAATATTGTTTTCAATTTAGCAAAGAAACGAAGGAATCACTTTATTATAAATATACATTTTGATAATCAACCTTTTAAAATCGTTGAAATGCATTAAAATAATTCATCTATTTTAAGGGTTTACCCTTAAACCGCTTGATCGACACGCCGGTGTGTCGCCTTCTTACTTACCGCACTCGCTAACGATTCACTATTTTGGGTAGAGTGAGATTATTTGGTTAGAAATGTGTTCATTCGGGGCTAGGCTAACATCTAGAACCTAGAATCTAGGTTCTAGATGGCGAACCAGTAAATGATTTACTTAGAACCAGTAAATGATTTGCTAGGTTAAACAAATCCGAATATTACAATTAATTTTAAACAAACATGTGAACGACTAGAAACATCTACTATTAAAATTATCGAAACAAAAAAGATATCGCTTATCTGTAAATTTATTATTATTTTACATGTTTGAACATGTTCGTTCGACAAATATGTCAAAACGTGATGTGTACGTGAATATTTTCAATATTATATAAAATAGGTGCGCCAATCATTTGTTAAATCAATATATGGCTATATCATTTACGTCAATATCATTTTTATCATTATAATCAAAATCGTATGATAAGCCTTTGCTAGACGAAAGTCTCTCTATCCGTACTCTGGTTATTTCTTAATTAACATAAGTGCTCTTATCTATTTTTTTTTTATAAACTAAACCCTTCCGATCCTTATTTATCTATTTGATCCATGGACATTTTAAATTTGTTTTATTTCGCTAATATGCAGAAACTTTTCCTTAGCACTTTCGTGGGCGGTGATGCATATGTTGCATCATCACTGGTTCGACCATTGCCGGCCGCATGATGCCACATATGCATCATGATCGCGCCGACCGTTTGTGGCCGGGGATCTAGCATACAATAAAGTTAATAATAATGCTACATCTATTTGAAGTAATACTTTCAATAGTGTATGTTTTTGGTAAGTTGATGCGGCCACGATAGTGTTAATGACAGATCCAGTCAGCGTGCGACTGCTGGTACACGGAGAAGAATATGATTAACCTGGCTGTGCCGATTGAGTCTATTTGGGACCCCAAGTTTTTAATTTTTCTTGAATAAATCCTACATGTGCCAAACTTTTTGTATTTGTCTAAAAAAATCTAAAGAATAAGTATAAATAATCATTGACCGTTATTGTCCACAATTGCCAAAAAAAATTAAACCAATATAAGTTTCCATAAGTACGGACGCGAGGTTTGTTATCGCTCCGTACCGGATACGAAAGAGAAAAAACATCGTGCTTTGCAGTAGTGAAATCCCATTTGATTTGTAAAAAGGTGCATTTGATTTATAAAAAGATGCATTTGATTTGTAAAAGGATGCATTTGATTTGATAAAAGATGATTTGATTTGAAAAAAGGTGCATTTGACGTGAAAAAACTGTATCAGCAATAGTTAAATCGTGGGTTGATGGAGTTAGAATAAAGGTTTTGATAGATTAACCATGGATTGAAGTTCTTTTCTAACAAAAACGTAAATGCATAACGGAATCCTTTTCAGTATCTCGCATGTAGAGAGTTGCATAATTTATGACAAAAACTATCATCATCATTTGCCAACCATGAGACATTCACTCGCTGAGTGATTGGACCTTACCATACTCTGGCTCACAATGGCGTGAGGACTGTTTTTTATAAAGTTATTTCCTCCTCTAGGCCATTGCTGGCATTGGACGTGTATCTTCTACTATTGCTGGTATCGGATTTTATCCTCCTTTTTGTATCCAGGCAAGTGGGGAGGGGGGTTTGACTCGGTATTCGCTATGCTCTTCTCTAGAGGGGTTCCAGCGTGACAAGTCACAGCTGTAATAGCAATCCTTTGATCATGGTAAGAACTTTTCTAAAGGAGGTGACCCCTAGTATGAAGAATGAGGGAGTATCGAAGTCGATTATCGACTATCATTTTAGGGTTTTCCTTCACAGGGTTTATTGGTTCTACTGGGGTATATTTATAAGATATTTTAATTTAAAAAGTTTTCAGATTAGTAGTGGATCTTTGTCGACTTTTGACTAAATTGGGATAAATGTGTCACACTGTATAAAAGTTTATATTTTTATTTAACGAGACAAACCCTCTCCTACCTGCCTGGACACAGTCGAAAATGTAAAATCCGATACCAACATGGTAGAAGATGTACGTCCAATAACAGCAATGGCGAAGAGAGGGAAACTTTTTACAAAAAACCGCATACCAAGACGGCCTGTAACCGCGGTATGAACACTAAAGGGGAGCCCTCACGTCACGTGTGAGACTTAGGTTCCTTTGGCCTCAACTACCATGCGAGAGTTTGGTAAGGCCCATGTCCTCAGCGAGTGAGAGCCTTGTGGCTCGCAAATGATGATGATATATATATATAGTATACGCATGGTTATCGTATTATTTCGGGGTATAAGACTTCTGCTGAGAAAGTTTCCAGACTTCATCCGGAGATATGTTCGAGTACAAGTTTGCCTTCTGTTGTACTTATTGAGTTCCTTTTTTTGCCTTGGGTCCCGTAACTTCCCTGCCCAGGTACCCCTATCGATTCGCAGTCGGATCACGAGCCTCATTGTGATGAATGTCACGGTTTAATTTTGGCCGTGGTCCTTTAACGAGTGGATTCGAAGTCAATATTCAATTTTGAGTCCGTGAATTGAAATTTGATCATATTTGACAAAAAAAGATGACATAATTCGAAAAACTGATAAGTATTTGGGCGTTGGCTTTTATTGATGCAGTTAAAATATAAGTCAACATTAAGACTTTTTCAAGGCTGGATTTTAATTGAACTCGACTTGAAGATTGATGATAAATTTAATAGATTGCTATCTAAAATAAAAAAAATAATCTAATTCTAAGAAAATTTTGTTGATGTTGGAATTAAACATTTCGGTTATAAATACGTTTCGTTATCACATTTCATAGTTCAAGTGCATTAAAGCCGATTATCTCGAGTGGTTTTAATGAAAAAAATACATAATTAACTAATTTGTTATCACTCGTTTGATTCCAGGAATAAAATAATCGAAAATTCTAATAGCAATTGTTAACTATTTGTTTGTATGTATATTCAACCCTCTACTAGTGCTCAACAGTGCGACAATCCCTCTTATAGTGAAGATCATTGTTTTCAGTAAAAAGCTAAATGTCCCTATTTTGGCGCTATAGAAGGGTTGATTTTCTCAGTTTACAATATTTAAAGTAGGCTAGTAATTAGATATCTGAGTATTTAGAATGGAAACACTATTCCAGGAGTTTTTAACCATTTTTTATAATTATATTTTCAAGTTCAGGTTTGAATAAAAAAAAATTGTTGGTAATTATAGATTTTTTATTTAATTCTTGAGATAATTAAAAAGGTTGGTAATAAACATGTGTTTTTTTTAAATTATAAATTGTAATTGAACCTCGATCTGTCGTTCTCGTCTTTATCGTTATCACACTCATTCACTCATTCATATCACTCATCATTTTGTTTATTTCCCCGGCCAAAAAAAATGTTAAACAATCCAGAATTTATTTGCACTCAAAAACGGATCTAGCTTTCATTGTACGTATATTAATATATGTCTTTTAATTATAACTTGCCGAGATAAGAATAAAAGAAGAGAAACAAAACTTTAAACAAAACAGAATTTACAGTGAAACAAAACAGAACAGAATTTAAAACAAAACAGAATTTACAGTGAAACCCCATTTTTACTTTTTTCAAGCAACAGATAAAAAAAACAAACCTAATTAGATGGAAGATGTAGATTCGGTTTTAGAAATGAGGTAATAAAATAAAATGGGATTGTAAAGATTGACCGCAAATAGCGGGAAAACGTGTATTTCGGCGACGTAAAAACAGGGTTTGACTTTAATTTAAAATCTTAGAACTTTGGAGCATTCTAATCAAACGATTGCTGTTTAAGTATATTTCAATTCGAAAAAGCTTGAGTTACACAAAAAACTTTTTGAAACTTGAAAAAAATCTTTTCTTTTTTTGTAATTTTTAAAAATTAACCCACTTGAGGTAATAAATATTCTAAAAAAAAATTATCTTTGAACTATCTATTTACCATTTTTCATTTTGTAAACCATTCTTATGTTATATTAGACTTACTAAAGCCTCGAGTCATATGTAGGAACCGTATTTTTTTTTTCAATATTAGTGAACACCATTTTTCTAAATTTTGTAATAATAAAATTTTATCCAGTCTTACTTATTCAGACATTTTCCCTATTAATTTCTTTCTTTGGTTTGGTTTCTGGGATTATTAATTTTATCTCAAAATGTGAAAACGTTTTAATGATTTCTTGTAACGTAAATAATGCCCCTTTTCTCCGAAAATAAGATCTTAGGTTTAAATTATTATTTTAAAACATGCACATGGTTTTATTTTAGAGGTATCTCTTATATTTGTTGCAACATTATAAATGTAATGAATGTAAAACGCTAAAGTCTAGCATTGAATGACTACTACCCAAAAATAGAGCGTTAAAAGTATTAAACAATGAGGCTTTTCCTGAAATATTTATAACGCACTATACCATTTTATTTATATGTTTCATTATGTGCCATTTAAACTTTTTATATTGTCTTTCATTAGCATTTATCCAAGCTTATGCTCTTCTAGACGAGTTAAATACAGTTTTTTCACGTCAAATACACCCTTTTTCAAATCAAATGAATCTTTTTTCAAATCAAATGCATTCTTTTACAAATCAAATGCACCGTTTTTCAAATCTAATACAACTTTTTACAAATTAAATACAACTTTTTACATATCAAATGCACCTGTATTTATGAAGTACCCCGAATTTTCGTTTTCCCATTAATTACGTTTTTTTTCACTTCCTTCAAAAACGTAAAAAAACAGGTTCCAAAGTATTTAGTATCCCGAATCTAACCCAGAATTTACGTTTTCCCGCTACTTGCGTTTTTTTTCAGTTCCTTCGAAAACGTAATTCGGGTACTAAATACTTTGGAACCCGTTTTTTACATTATTGAAGGAACTGAAAAAAAATACATAATTAGTGGGAAAACGTATTTAATTGTTTAATTTAATTTTTAAAAAGGTGCATTTGATTTGTAAAAAGTTGTATTTGAATTGTAAAAAGTTGTATTTGATTTGAAAAAGGATGCATTTGGCAAAGGATCATGTTATAAAATCAATCGTCCCATTTCGTGTTCAGAATCTTTCTCTATATAAAATCTACATCTCTGTGATTTCTCTCGTACCAGAGATGCATCTCTGGGATCTTTATTATCTTCACCTCGTACCAGAGATTCGTCTTCGGGATCTTTAACTTCCACATTTACTAATTTAATTTGTAAAAATGTGCATTTAATTTATAAAAAGTTGTATTTGATTTAAAAAAGGGTGCATTTGATTTGAACAAGGATGCATTTGATTTGAAAAAAGGTGTATTTGACGTGAAAAAACTGTAATAGTCTGTTCCCGTAGAATTTATTACTTATGTTTTATTCTTTTTGAGTCGGCACCCTCATGTTCATTTAAAATGTGAGAATGGATAAATGATCGATGGATTGATTTCTTTAAGTTTTTTTTCTAATTTTGTATAAGTGCTTTGGGTTTCTATAACGCGGATTTTTTATGACGTAGTCCCGATTTCCTCGTTTTAGGAGGGCTCTCGGTATTTTATTTAAATATAAATAGAACCTTAAAAAACGCTGTTTGGTTTAATATTTTCCCCAATTGTTCTTCATTTTTTTAAATGATTACCTCAAAATTTGAATTTCTGTAGATGGCCGATAAATAGACGATTGTTTGATATATTTAAAAATGAAATTTTTCTCAGTAACATTTTGTCTTTATTACTACATTTATCTAATCTAATCTCAACGAACGCAAAATTCAATTGATTATTTTTTATCTATAATTTAAGCTAGTGTTATCTATTAATTTGATTATTATAAACGACGAGTAAAAATAATGGTTAGTATCGCTAAAAAATGGCATACATACGCAATGCCACGGATAAAGAGCGAAGTTTTTTTATCGGTATTTTGGCTAATGGCCTTAAATCGTTTCTGGAGCAGGCGGCTGAACAATTGAAAATGGTGGGAGAGCTGCAGTGCTACGACCCTAACACTAGCACCGTCATCGTCGACGATGATTCTTTTATAAATTTGGATCAGTGTGCTATTCTCGTAGTTGAAAAGAAATTGCCAACTAAAAAAAGAGCATTTAATACTGGACTGGGCACAGACTGGGCTGATGTGAAACCGTTTCATAGTGATCCAAATACTAACCTCGGCAACGTGCAGGATAAATCTAATGCAAATTTGCATATCGATGGCGAAGCAGCAGATAAAATGCATGGTGCAAAACAGGATGATATTGAAGTCGAGATGCGGAATTGTGATCCTGCCACTAATATCACCAATGTGGGTGATAATGTTAATGGAAATAATCAGACAAAAGAGATTATATCAGGTGTCAAAAAACGATACAGTGTTGCAGACAAAGAAGGCACAAAGATAGGAGTCACTGCTAACAGTGTTAATTCATTAGTTGATGAAGGCGTCAAATATTTAAAGTTGGAATTGGGGTCGTATATGGTTTACGATACGAGCACCGGCTTATTGGTGGATACTGATGAGTACTTGCAGCAAGTGAACCAGGAAACTATCGTGGAAATATTACCTGAAAATGAAGCACCCGATAAAATTATTCTTCGTAATTTTTTATCAAATAACCAAACATTCACTCCAGACGTGCAACAATATATAAACGAAAATCCGGATATTATTCAACATTTTTGTGAAACGAATATAAAAAAACAAGAACACGTGAAAAAATCAACAAAGGAAGAAGATCCAGACTGGTTTCACGAGGACTCAATGTTCAACACAAAGGAGGAGTACATGGCCAACAAAGCAAAGTCCAGAATCACCGGATATTTAGCCAAGATGAAAACAAAAATCACCAAGTCTTCGTCGTACGTGGGAGGTTCGAATGAAAAACCAAGAATAAAATTTGATCGTTTCTTCGAAGAACTGGAAGAGATGCTCAACACCAACAATTACCACAGCTATTACTTCAACAGAAAATCCGACAATGATGACAAACTTTGTGATAACGATGGAAAATTCGAATGTGAAGGCGAATGGGATCAAGATGGGTGTAAGATCCTAATCGACCATAATATTAACCCATATGCTTTGCGTAGTGAAAAAGAATTTTTCTCCACCTGGAGTTTTGATCACAAGGTCGAAATATCGAGAAGCATTCTGCAGAGCATCATAAAGGCGGCGAGCTTCGAAAAAATTCCACGTTGCATCAACATCAAAGAACACAGCAATGACTATCGCATAGACGCAGAAAAGTACTATAGGCTGATGTTCACTAGGGAAAACCTAAACTTGGTGCATCCATTGTGCCACAAAAAAGAGAAACACGCGCCCTACGATTTGTTTTTCGTTATATGTGACCAGTGCAACATTGAGTATGACAATAATAATAGTCAGATTGAAGCTATGGATTGTAATTAAATACAAAATACGCATAATTCATTATTTTTTTTATATATGATAAGCAGATAATGATCAAGATGCACTTCAGCTGAACAAACATATGTTTTTATTTCTTGTATTTTTGAATTGGATTTCATGGATTTTCCATTTTTGTCTACCTGTAGATGTGTCCGTATTCAAATTATGAACTTAAAAATATATTTTTGAAATACGCATCGCTCAATAAGTGACATCATATTTTATCTAGCTTATCAGATATGGGATTATTAATCGCGTACATTATATTGCTTACATATTATTATTATTTCATTATATATATCTTGCATAATATTTTTTTCAATAAAATATTTGTTCTATATAAGTCGTTTTTATTGTCCTATTTATTCATCATTTTTTTTAATGTATTATATAGATTGTTTTTGAGAATCATGCACTCTCAATAACATTTTTAATTATTAAAAATATGTCACTCTGAAAGATAATTCCTGGGATATTTGAACGCGGAATGAGGAAACTACAATACGAAAGGAAACCCTCATCATTATCATGTAAATAACCCTTTGAAGAGTATCGCCGTACATGTACGGCCACACCCTGTGTCGCTTTATTTTTAATGCCACACTTATAGTTTCGAACAAAATGTTATATTTTTTTGTATTATATGCAATAAATGGATTTACCAATAATATGTCAATTTAATTTCATTGATATTTTTTTTTTTTAACAGTGAAAAAAATATTTAAAAATTTCGTAAATATATGATTTTACAGTTTTTTCACAGTAAATTCGGGGTACTCCAAAAATACAATGAAACGCGTTTTTTACATTTTTGAAGGAACTGAAAAAAACGTAATTTGTGGGAAAACGTAAATTCGGGGTT
>JAGXCT010035515.1:136409-161356 GCA_022495035.1 Philopotamus ludificatus | reverse complement strand
AATTAGTGGGAAAACGTATTTAATTGTTTAATTTAATTTTTAAAAAGGTGCATTTTATTTGTAAAAATTGTATTCGATTTGTAAAAAGTTGTATTTGATTTGAAAAAGGGTGTATTTGACGTGTAGTAATTGCGACCTTTAGTACTTTTGACATTGAAAAGATTAAATTATTTTCATTTAAAATAAATTATTTTGGTAGTATAAAAAATAATTTAATATTTATTTGAAATTAGATTAAAATAATATTTTCTGATTTTCCATTATCCGATGTAATTTTGCAGAATGACCATAGTTGTGTAACCGATACTCGCCGGGTTGAGGGCCGGTGCTGAGCCGTCTCTGCGATACGCACCGCGACGCAGGTTCCATTGTGTCAGGGTTGCTCAACCGTTTTGCACAGCGGCCCGCATTTCATAATTTCCTATGTGTAACGAATTAAAAACAATATCGGCAGATCTGCGAACGATAGCGGCGACACGAGAACGGCTCGCCATTTGTTCGAGCCCGGTATTGTTTCGGAAAATTGTTATAATTCAGAGCACTTGTACTAATTAGTCGTACATTGCAGAAGAATAGGTGTTGGGGCAACCGTTCGATCCGCGTTTGATAACTTGGCGAAAAGTGGCGCAACTCGACTTATGGAAATTCATATCGCAGATTTATCGTCGCGGTCGCTTATGGCCGGGATTGTCATGTAACCGCCGTGATAAATCGTGGCTATACCTAAAATGTGTATTATGAATATACACACTTCTTGAATAATCGATGGCCATCTTCTGGATGTATCGCAATCGCGTGTCGCCAATTTATGAACACGAAGCATCGAGTGTTTGTAGCTCGTAGATCACACGAGAAAGTAATTGGATCTTGGCCAGAACTGTTGGTGTTCGCACATATTTTACGGATTTACTCCTCCTCAATAATTTTCTTACGACATCGACACCGATAATGATCAAATAGGATTTTAAAAGGTCAATTTGTATTACTAATACAGCAGATTCCTGAAAAAATGATCATGGAAAAGAGTAAAATCTATAAGCTGACTGACTATTTTATTAAATATACTTAATTATAAATAAATATTTTAATATGGTTTACATACACTATTTTATTAGAATTATACTATTAGAATATAATTAAACAAAGAGGGATGACATTGGAGATTTTTCCGGATATCCGTTTAATAGAAAATATATTGTATACGATTTATTTTATAATCAAATTGAAAATTGTCCCATTTACGTTTATATTTGTTTGGTCCGGAAATAAAATAATATTATGATTCTTTTCATTAGAAAAAATCCTGAAAAAATAATTTTCATTCACAGTTTTTTCTAGACCAGTGGTTCTTAACCTTGTCGGAGGTACTGAATCCCACCAGTTTCATATGCGCGTTCACTGTACCCTTATATCATACGTCGTATCATTTTTCATAATATCATACTATAAGTCGGGTGTGTTTGACCTCCGTCGAACCCAGGAGACTGACTAACCAAACCCCTGGGGTTCGACCGAACCCAGATTAAGAACCACTGTTCTAGACCTTTTATCTTATATATAACCAGCTTTAAATATATATACACATATCAAATGATTAAGAAAATGATTTAATTGCAAAAGGTAATGGATTAATACTTAAAAAATTAAAAGAATTTTCATGCCGTCAAAAACATTTATATTATAAGTTATAAATTATGTTATACGCTACCTGTAGGATTTTATATTAAAAGAGTTATTCGTGAAATATCAAAAACTTTGAGTCCCTCATTTTTTAAAATTAATTATAAAAACAATTTTTCCACTCTGGATATTTTTGGTAGAATTTCCGTTCTCCTCTCATTAATATTGTATTTTATGAATATATAAAATAAGATTTTTATTGATTTGCTTAACCGATCCGTCACGGCGGCTCAAAAACCAAAGGCGTCGCCCGATGGGGTATATTTACTATGTAAAATATACCCCAAGCATTTCAGGTCAAGATATTGATGAATTCCTTTTCAGTATTTTGATTAAAATTGCTAAAAAAATGGATTATTCTAAGAATAAAAACAGTTATTGATAATAAGCTTCGTAATTTGGTCGATATTTTAGATTTTTTTATTAATTATTATGACGCGTAAATGACGCGCGAACTCGGGGATGTCCTGTCGCAGACTGAGCCACGCCGCCGTCTCAGAGTTCGCGCCATACGTGTCCCTAGTACGGTTTCACTTGCACTTGCACATGCGCGATATTTTTTCACCCTACCATCTAGTACGCAGCGAGAAAAAACATCACGCCCGTGCCGTTTATTCTTTAGATTTTTTACGACTAATACAAAACGTTTATGACACGTAGAATATATATTACTTGGGATCTCAAATATACCCCACCGGTACAGCAAGGTGATTATATTTATATTTATAAAATCATCAGGAGATATTAGAATATGTTAAAAATGATTTATTGAATAAATGGGAAAGGATTTAAATTAGGAAATAACGATACAATTTACCTATCCTTAGATGAATGCTGTTTATTTTGGCATAAGTTATAAGTATGCTAAAAGTCATAAGTTTTGAATAATATTTTTTAGAGCTTTTATTTTAAACAGGGACCGCACAAAAACAGGTTTGAGATTAAAAATAATTGTGCTAACTATCGATTTTAATTATTTTGAAAATGGAATAACTGCATCACTGTATTATTTTATTTGTGGTTGTTAATTAACAAGAAATCAATCTTAAATATGTTAAATCTCGAAAATGATGACTTAGAGATTTTTTAACCTTTCCACATTATATTGTTATTAAAAATTTATTATTTAAGAGATGTTTATTAGAAAAATGAATATGAAGCATCTCTAGGGTTTGATCTGATATCCGATTAAAAATAAGATATTTTAAATGAAATAGAAATAAACATGGTTCAAGTTGTTTACCATAATTTTTTTTGGGCCAATACGTCTGGCCCACGGAGAGGAAATGGTTGAATATTTTATAAAAAAAATACGATTTAAGTTAATTTTTTCCCAATAACATTTTAAATGTACATTTAATTTTATATTAATAAATAATAATTTAATTATTTATTATAAATATTAATATATGTTCGTACGCACACGTATACGGCGTCAAATTATAGATAATTCATTGAAAAATCCAATGCAATCATACTTATATTTAATGTCCATACAATCATGATATTAACACCATATGCAGTGAAAAAAAAGAAAAACCTCTTCAACACCTTAACCGCGAACGGCAATATTCCGTAATGGCATGCATTCCGCCATAGCCTAGAATTACAGACGGGTCCAAAACGATCTCGCTTTTTGCATAACGGCCACCAATGCACTAGCCCAATTCGGTCCTGGAATGCCAGAGGTCGTAGCGATTTTTTTCTATAAAAAGTGTATCGAATCTGGGTCTCAGATGAAGAATATCCACCGACAGCCATGTACGGTCGGAAAATTCTAGGCACCCGAAGGCCGGGTCGGCAATAAAGATTCTTGGCCGACGCTTAATTGTTAATTAGCGATTAGAAACGGGGGTAATCATTTTGTCAGGCGCCGTTTATTGGGGCCCCCTACACCGCTACACTTTGATTAATCGCCGTTTGTTTAATTTATTAATATTAAAGGTGATCCTTGCATTTTATTGCCGTACCCGGGGCTATTGCGGATATGGGTTATTGAAAAACACGGAATTTAACAGATATAATTTTTATTGTTATATGATACTAGTCCCTGACGTATCTTGACATTCGTAGTTATATGCATACCTGTTTTATTATTTAAATTTGTGTGTTAGTTAACCTAAATCCTTTCTTATCCGAACATAAGGAAAAGACGATTAAAGATAAAGGACGGAATTACTGAAAATTGCGTTCCAAAAGTGCTTCAAAGTTTGGAATCGTCAGCACATTTGTGTAATGTATCCGATTAATATTAATGTATAATTAAATTTTGCGTATTTTTTTAATCAAAATTAAATTTCACGGCCATCAATTAATTCGGGAAGTTTTAAGGTTTTATAATGAAAATAATAATTGAATGGATTTTACCAAGGCTAAAAATTAAGCTATCTTACTAATTATCTATTTTAATATTAATAATATGTAGACCTTTATTATTTTTTAATTTAATTATTTACTTGACGATGGATAGATGGCATTACAATTTATTTAAAAGCTCCATCTACATATTAAAAGTTTAATAATAAATTAGAGCAATTTATTATTATTTATAAAAATATTATATATAAATATGTTAGTAATACAAATTATCAGTGCTTTGTTGGTTTTGTTTATAAACAAACTAAAATATAAATATTTTAATAGAAAAATGTTTAATGTATCGATTTTTTTACAATTTATAAAAAAAAACCTAATTCCGAATTTTGTACGAATGCCTAGTCTTCTATAGGGCGCGTTTCTATAGCGTAGTCCCTATCTCAGCGCTATGGAAGAATTTAACGATTTGATTGTTAAAGGCTTTCAATTAAAAATACTATTTATAAGCAAATTATTATTTATTATTATTACAATTTTGATAACGTAGACTAAGATCATCTGATTCTAAGCTAAATTAATATATTTTGGGGTTTAAATATTTTATTTCGGAATATGTGGTTTTTACTTGGACTGGTGGCCTATATCAAATATTTAAATTCTAGTTAACGGAAGAAATGATTTTAATTTATTTTAATTCTGATATTATTATAAACAAATAATAACATTAATAATAAACATTTTTTTAGGCAATTAGAAAACTAAAAGCTCTATAGTGGAGTATAGAAAGCTTTGAGTGAAATGCTTTCACTAAACTAGGTTATACAAAGTCTATAACATTTCTAAATAAAATTTATCATTAGTTATTCTTATAGTCAATCTTACTATAGTATCGAGATAGAGACCACGTTATAGAAACCCCTCTATAAAAGACTAGGCAGCCATACAAAATTTCGGATAAAGTTATACGCACGCTTGTTATATTTTGCAAACCAAAACGCATTGGCCATTGATATATTTGCAAAATATGTGATTTGACTGAAAATTTAGCATTTTGTAGAAAACGGCCCTCAGAAAGGAGCGCTATAAGAGGGACTATTGCACACGCTGCTATATATCAGGGGCGCTATAGGAGTTAACAGTAGATGCAACATTTTCGATGACTCCCATACTGCTGAGATTAAATAAAACATTTTTTCACCCATCCTTCACGACAATTCGAAAACAACCGCGTCGCCCGAAGGGGGTATCTTATATACCTCAAGCATTTTAAGTCAAGAACTTGATGAATTCTTTATTAATATATTGACATTTAAAAAAAATTAACACTTTATTCTTTCTAGTTTACTTGTAAACTTAAGTTAAAATCGCGCTCATGGATGTCCATCGCTTCGCGTTGTAGACCCGATTCATGTGATCATGAATGTCTAGCGCGCCGCGTTGATATGGTTCATGCTCATACGTACGTGGAGGAAAAACTCAATAGTTGTAGTTTGTTCTTTTTTTAATTCTAACAAAACAAATAAAATATCTAAAATATGTTGGCTATTATATTTAGTCAAGATCCTTGGAGATTAAACAAAATCACAGATTTTCGTAGTGTTATTGTATTTTATAACGAAAAAAAGAATAGTCCGGATTTTTCTTAATTATCCGTGCAGCCGCTTTTCATCACTAGTCCTAAATCTTAATCGTAAAAAGTCCTAGTAATAAATTAGTATACAAAATTTTCAAGGGATTTATTTACATACATATATAAATAGTAAAGCTCTCGCAGCACGTGTCACTCGTACGTTTCACTCGCACTCGTCAGATCGTACCGGATGCGAGCGAGAAAAAACATCGAGCGCTTAGTGCAGCAGCGAATATTGTTGTTTTTATTTTTTTACCGCAATTGCTGACATTAAAGGACAATGATTAATTATAATATTTATTCTTTAGACTCTTCTAGACAAATATAAAAAGTTTGTGATATGTAAGATTAATATTTAAAGAGTTATTCTAGTTTAAAAAAAAACATATAATTACATGAATTTACCTCTGACTGTACGCATATTTCAATTACATTCCGTAAAATAATTAAATTCCAATCATGATTAGGACAAATAATAACGTTTTTTTTAAATATTAATCCTAATTTGTATTTACCACCATCACGCACTTACCCATCATTCCGAGACCTTGGTACAGCCATACCAGACGTTGGTAATTAGTCTGTGCTAACAAAAAAAAAATAGTTAGCGATGATATTTGCGCACAAATCATTACATAGCCTATTACGCACGCGCACAGTGTGCGCTAAAAAAATGTATAATATTAAATCATTGCCAAATTTGATTAAACGCCGATCGGTTCTAGAAAACTGGCCAATAGAAAATCCATTAGTGAATCTTATGCCAGATTAGATAACGCCGGAATATAATTAATATGATTTTCATATGACATTGATTTTTTTCATGAAAAAAAACGTATTTCCTAGTTCATGATTTAATTTAATTTCAATGTACGATAGAAAAAAGTGTATATATTTTTTTTTCATGTGTTTATAAAAATAATTAATAATTATATTTATTTTTTTAAATTAAATAAGCATTAATCAACTTCCTAGTGATTCGTTCATCGGCTTGTTTATGTGTTTACCGACGCTTAGATCTTATCCTTAATTTTAATTAAAGTCATTTATATAATTCCTATGCATATGCCGAGCAAAAGCTATAAACTAATCGCAACGATTGTGATCAATGTTGTCGGCATTAGAAACTAATAAAATTTAATGACAAATGCATAATTTTAATTTGTAAAACAATTCACCTTGATTTACCATCATTTACCACTGGTCAATGGTAATTTACAATTGTTGATGCCGAGTCATCGAACCCAATTGTTAATGTTAAAATTGCATCGTGCAAAAAAATGCAATGATATCTGCAGATTTCGCTTTATTGAGCCGATTCATATGCAAAATTCCCATGAAATCTCTATGCAATTTTCACAATATTTTATGACAGACAAATTGTGCATAATTTTCTCATTTATTTTCTAAAACATTTCATGCGAAAATATATATACAGTGTGAACCGCACAGTGGACTGAATCTTGAATTTCCTGACAAAAATCTGTAACTCCTTTTCTATAGGACCTAGATATATGAAATGAAATTTAAAAATTAAATAAAAAAATTAAAAATATGTTTTTAAATATTATTTTTAAAAAAAAAATCAAAATAACAATTATGAAAATTTTACAAATATGACATGTTATTCTGAAATGAGGAATATATAAACGTAATTATTCTAACTTTTTATATATTAATAAAACTAGATAGTATACGCTTTATTATGGTATATATAAGATTAATGTGCAAATAAAAATCGTAAAGATATACTCAATTGAATCTGATGCTCCGCAAATATATCGCTAGCTTATTTTGTCATTGCGTGATTAAAAATTTAATTGCACAAAAAATGCATAGGATTTTTTTTATGGCCGTTAATAATAATTATATTTCCTCTAAATTGGCTTAATTACTTATACCCAAACCCTGATATATTCACAAAGCTATAAATATTTCAAAATTAAGTCAAAGATGCAATATTGAATAACTAAATACAGAGCCAACCCTTCTATAAACGTCCAGATAAGGATCACGCTATTGAAAAAAAACTCTATAGAAAGTTAGGCACCCATACAAAATGTGTGGTTAGGTTCTTTTAATTGTATTTTGCGATTTTAAGGAAATCAAACATTTGACCCATTTTTATATTTTCAATGACCTTGCACGCGTTTAGTTGGATAGCAATAGCTCGTGCCTATAGGCGCAAGGGGGTATTGACCTAGTACAGGACAGATTTTTTTGTTAATTATTTTAAAATGCTATAGCATATGATGAATAATTAATAAAAAGGGTAAATTAAATTGCAGCCTGAGTCTAAGTATATGTCTATTGTTGTTTATTATTTATATTGGATTCTGTATATTGATCGGGTATGTTTTGGGCCGATCCTCTAGTGTGTGTCTTTTAGTTTCGTGCGAGCACTACTCACAGGGGAGACCGACGAGAAGGTAGACACCCCCCCCCCCCCATGGTAAAAATGTCAATATTGTTGTTGAAAGTTGTTTAGCTAGTGGAAATAAAGAGATAAATTTCCTATTACCGTATGCAGAAGGTCGCTTTTCGTCTGGTGCGTAAAGCTCTGTTCGGGCAGACCTATTTATGCCCAGGTGGTCTATATTTTCTAATCGATTAGAAAAATCAACGACACCGTCAACGTTTTTCGACTATTTTTTGCATTTCTCTTTTCTGGAATTTTAATATTACCATCAACCGTTTGATGAATCTTTTAGTTTCCATGATTCGATCGATTATCGAGTCAAAATTTTCGAACGCTCATGCCACCGTGTTTCACAAAATATTGGGGACAAGAGTTATATTTATATATATATATATATATATAGAGTTAAAATTATTTTCTTATTTTGACCTCACTGTACTAAAAATATATACAGTTCTTTTTTTTTGATAAAAAATGGGGAGCACTTTTTAAAGTCACGAGCCGCCTCTGGGCGTAATCATAATCTTTTTCGACATCTTTCGCCGTTTTTATATTATTTTTTTCATAAAGAGATAATCTGAGCTCATCATTCATTATTTGTATTATCATAAGTTTATAAGTTTGTAGCTAGCCCGTTGTATAAAAAGGTTGCTCATCCCTGATATATAACATTAATATCCAAATAAAAACTGTGAAGATACACAGATAGTTCTCGGTTTACGCCGCAGTCCCATTCCTATAAAAGCGTCGTAAAATGAACTCATAATTCATAAAATGTATTTTATGATAAAATAAAGTGAAACGATTGTTAATAAAAAAAATTCAAGAAAAATAATCCAAAATTTAACGTTTCGGATCACATTTTTCGGAAAAAAAGTATCCAGCTTTATTGCTTAGATTTAAGTTTTCTTTCATAATGAATTTCGAAATATGGTTGAATGGATGCGATGATGATCCTTTTTTACGTTTGCACTTTGCTCCCAAACGTTGTCTAACTCACAAGTTTCAGCCCTCAAACTTTGCATAGTCGAAAGACTCGGCCATTTTCGTAACTCTAGGAGTTTCTTATTTGTTTTCTTCTTTCTCTGTGTGTTTACGATCTAATTCTTTGTATAATTCTTCATTCAAGAGTTGCTGATTATGGGCTTCTCAAATTTCTGTCAAATCTTTAGTTGTAACATCTTCCAATCCCACATCACGTGCAAGTCTGGTAATGTCTTCAATTAAAGTCTACTGATGTGCTACTTTTTCAAAATCATTTTCATCTTAGCATTTTGCTGAAACTTCACCCCAAGCCGACTTTTTTAATGCCGTTTAAAGTACCAAAAGTCTGCATCTCACATTGTTTGTTGATGTTGTAATAGGAAAAAAAGGAGATGTTGTAATAGGAACCATGTAAATAACCTTGACATCCAATGGTGTTCTTATTTCATCAAGGCTTTAATTATATCCTAGGGCATTATCTCAGAGAAGAAGTGGCTTGGGTAGTGATTTATTTTCTTAGCAAAAGCTAAAGGACTATATTTCCAATTAACTGGCAACAAGTTTTTATTTAAACACTTTAAACCATGAACCGAAAACCTAATAAAACACTACTGTAGTTTGATAAACTTTATTGCTTATATTCCAACATTATAAAGTGGAATAAAAGTTGCTACTGAAAATCCCAAATCCTTGGAGTCCCGATTATACAGTTATTTACAAATAAAATAGTAAACGTAGTTACTTTTGTACCTAACGCCATCTATTGGCGCTAATTTCATGACATATATATTTAAATACAGTTGATGCATAAGTAACGACATCTGAGGTTCCTTGTTCTGAACAAAGCACGTGGTATCTGTAAATTATAAACTAACATCGGTTTAAGTTGCTGTAATATGAATCTATTCTTCGCAACTTAAAAATTTTGGAGTGGAGCGTTATATACAAAAAGTCAGGGATAAAAATCTTTGGAGGACCGGATCTGTCCCGTAGTTTGGTAATCTCCTGACTGCTCTACAGGATTGACAGTTATTTAATAAGTCTTTCATAAAATTCTGGCGATATTTTTATTAAAATACGACTCTGTGTTCGACTTCAAAGTAACTTCTAACTTGAAATGAATATGGAGGATGCTGCAGAACTTCTAAATCTATCTCCTTGTCATTGTTTTATCATACTGCAGAATGCGTCTTTGATTGTTTATTAAAACTGATCCAACAGTAAGGCACATTAGTAAATCTGACTAGGTTTTAATAGGCACTCTATAAAATGTATGTACCAACTCCCCCCCCTCACCCCTCATCCCGATAATTCTAGGCGGCCACCTTACCTAACTGAGTGATACCGGGAGGGGGGGGGGGTGCAAGCGAAGATCAAACAAGAAGCAATCATACGCAAGTCATACTGATCTACCACCTACAATAGTCGTACATAGATTTAAGTGCTTCTTACTTTCAGAATTCTTATTTTGTTTCACCCTGCTGCGCTATTTACCTTACTCATTCCTAGAAGACCCTAATCTGTTGACCAACTAATAACTGCTTAAGACTCAAAGCATGCTTATTACTAATCACGTCAAGGTCTGTAGAAACGCATGCTTTAGAATAACCACGTAGAGGTATCTAGAAACAATTCTTTGTATCTCTGTCACCAGTAACTGGTGTAGAGATGCGACTATCCCGGGCTAGGTTGACTGGCTCCCTGGTCATCCAAAGGCAAATGCCGGAGAGTTCCTTGAGCCGTTTCATCACATATCCGCTTCTACAAACTCGCTCCGTCCTATACAGTTCCCAGGCCGTAAAGTGCACGAGGAAACTCGTACGGATGGAAAACAATGCCGCATCCTGGTGGCTGTTTTAGACTATCGCTAAGGCGTGTACGTTGACTCAAGCCGGCTCAAAGAGGCTCCGCCCTCCGAAAGCTAGTGTGGGCCAACAGGCACCTGGATTACGTAGCCAACTAATGTTGTTCTTGGCGTGCTCCGAAATGGAGGAGGAAACTCCAACAACGACGAGCATGCGGAGAATGGCAAAGTAAAAGCCATACGAAATCATCATCAGTAGTAATTAATAGAGAATTATTTCCCTAACATCCTACCAAACACAAAGGAACCTTTTTAAAAGTCAACGATGGTCGAGGGGTAGACACAGGTTTTTTATTCGTTTGTCTATTGTTTTCATTGATTATCGTAGAGAACCTTCTTTTCATTCCTAGTAACGATCCTTCGAATCCATTTTATATCTAATTATAAAGAAGAGTTGATTATTCGTTGTTCTAAGGAGGTGGAGAGAGAGTTTATATGTCATTCAATTGCCTTGTCTTTTTTTTCAGAGCTTTTTCAGTTGATCCTTCACTGTCAACTATAGGCAACTGAGGTCTTGTGATAATCCTGTCTTGTGATAATAATGCCATCAATTAGTTTAGAGTACTATCGACGATTTTAAGAGGTCTTCGTGATTTTCGTCAGTTCTTTAACCCACTTTCGCCATTTTTAAACTTTTGAAGATTTAGGATGTCTCCATAAATATATATGATGGTCTGAGAGGCTTATTTTTATTATAATAATGAGCCCAAATAATATTAAAACAGAAGATTAATAACAGAGCTTTAAAACGATACCGCTTTGGATTACCTAAGAACGCAACAAAAATGACATTTCTTTACCCTTTACCTTACATTGAAAATCAATATTAATTAAGAAGATATTTACTGTGTAAAGTTATCCAAGACTCTTTTGTGATTGTATACATTTAAATGTCTGAAAGCTCGTAAAAGTTGTTGCAGAATAGTATTCGATGCAATAAAGTGAGTGGAAATCTGGAAAATAAAATCGCGGAGAGATTGCTTTGCGAAAAAATCGAGTTGCGAAAGGCCGCGCGAAGATTTCGATTGCAGTTTCGCAAAAATATACATGCAACGGATCCAGATTATTTTTTTTGAAGATATTCGCAATCGAATGGGGTCAGTATTGCGAGACGAACCGTGCCCTTAAACGTCACATTTTCGTACGCAAATTTTATTGTTGTTATTTGCAACAACATATAAAAATTTAATGCGTTTTGAAAGGATTCGCGTATTGCGACAGTCGACCATAAAATGACATTTCGAATTAATACTCTGTGTTCAGGTAATCGATTACTTCATATATCGATACTTCGTCTGGAATAGATAAGCTCCGAAAAATCACCTTGACTCGGATAAATACGTGGAATCCGATTAGATATCTAATTAATCGTTGCGATTACGACCAAATTCGCATTAGTAAAAATGCCGAACATTTTTTTTTCTTCGCATTGTGCTAATTATGTGGCAATGCGTCGAAAAAAATGTTTAGTGTCTTAATAATTAGCAATTAATTAATAATTAAAATATGATGTGTGTGAGAAATGATCCTACAATTAAAAACGCATTATTATGTTTAATTACGAGTAATTTACAACCGGGGATATTGAACTTTTAGTGCGTTTTATCATGCTAATTTTGAAAGTGGTATAAGTCGTATTTTTTAAACTATTTAAATTAAGTAGTTTATAATATTATATATTAAAAATTACTCTGCTCTCTATATCTATATATTTAGATCTAATTTTAATTTAAATAAATATTAATATAATACAACAACGAGGTGAGATTTGAATGGTTATGTTTCATATTTAAATTTTACATGGTTCCTACAGTTTTTTACGTCAAATACCCTTTTGCAAATCAAATGCATCCTTTTACAAATCAAATGCACCCTTTAGCAAATCAAATACACCCTTTTGGAAATGAAGTTAAACAATTAAATATTTTTTATTATATATCCTTTTTACCAGTTTCTTAAAAAAATGTAAAAAACGTGTTCCGCGTAAATTACGTTTTTTTTACCAGTTCCTTCAAAAACGTAAAAAAACGGATTTTACTGTATTTAGTACCGCTATACTAACCCCAAATTTACGTTTTTCCACTAATTACCTTTTTTTAACACTATAGAAATTTTAAAAATCACTTTCTGGATGTTTGACGAAACGATAATTTTGTATTCGCAGTTGTTTTTTTAACTATTCAAAGAAACTCAAATTTTCTAATGGTCACGGCCATTTGTATTAATGTATTCAGATCATGTAAACTAAATAAATAATTTAAAATAACCATTTAGAATAAATAATTGTTGATCTTTATTGTCCGCAATTACGAAATAAATAATAAATACAACAATATTCACTTGTGTTGCCACGGGTGCGATGTTTTTTCTCGCTCGCATCCGGTACGATGTGCTGAACATCCAGAAAGTGATTTTACAATTTTCTATACTATTAAAAAAACGTAGTTAGTGCGAAAACGTAAATTTAGGGTTAGAATCGCAGTACTAAATAACTAAAGTGGAACCCGTTTTTTACGTTTTTAGAGGAACTGATAAAAAAAACATAGGAGAAAAGGATAAATTCGGGGTACTATATACAGTGGAACCCGTTTTTTTAAAAGTACCCGTAAAAAGTTGTATTTGATTTCTTAAAAGGTTGCATTTGACGTAAAAAAACTGTATAATTTTATTGTGATATGTTGTATATATATTGTTAGCTGTGTTTAAAAGCTGATTTTAAAAGTAAACAATATTACTTAATTCCCTCTAGTTTACATGTAACGACAAGTTTAAGTTAAAAAAAATCGCGCGCATGAACGTCATGCGCGCCGCACTGAAAACGTCAAATTAAATTAATTACTACCAACAAATACAATATTAAATCATGTAATCAATATAAAATCTCAACAATCAGCATTAAACACGAGTGGAATATGTAAATACTTGCTATTAAAACCGCCATATAAATTAATAATACATAATAAATTTATTTTAATCGATTAAATATTGTCTCGTGTTGTGTTGTATTTACCTTGATCAAAACTTTGTACATGTTTATATATTTAATCGTATTTAGGGCCTCATCCTTGGACCGATCCATCAAAAAAATACGCTTTAATCGCACAATAATTGCCGATTACTTAATCCGACCATTAAAAATATCGAATAAATCAATTGTACGCATACCGAATTGCAATTAGCAGCAGGTCACTTAATGACCCGCTGATCATAGGCTTTCGAGAGATGACCTAAAACAAGTATTATTATTTTTCAAATAAATATGTATTGAAAAAAAAACACCGAGCGATTAGTCTTTTGATTCCTTGACACGGCCCTTCATCACAATCCGATCGAAGACACCTGCCACAGTCCTTTATCGAGATCATCATCACACGCAAGAAGGCCAAAAACGATTTGCCCAATAAACGTTTCGAGATAACCGCTGTGACCTTTCCGATCACGACCACCAAAGATTCTGGCAAGTCTGCACAGCGATCTGACAGTCTAATTGCAGACTGTTCGGCTCGTCACGGGTCGTCTTCCTACTTGGTCAGCTTTTACCATTCATTAGACTGAGAAAAAAGTGTTGTTAAAAGCCCACGATTACTATCCAAACAAATATCGGATGACAGGTCACAATTACCGACGATTAAATGACGGCATTACGGAAGCTGAAATAATTTAATCAGATGTTTATAACTACTCGAATTCTATAGAAATTATTATGCATTGCAAAAACAACGCCTACAATTTTTAATAAACATATATATGTATTTATTTAGTCAGTAAAATGACACGAGAGCGATCGGTATCAGAGAGTGCAACAG
Source organism: Philopotamus ludificatus (assembly GCA_022495035.1). Taxonomy (NCBI): domain Eukaryota; kingdom Metazoa; phylum Arthropoda; class Insecta; order Trichoptera; family Philopotamidae; genus Philopotamus; species Philopotamus ludificatus. Next base: position 146,657 of record JAGXCT010035515.1, on the reverse strand, counting down.
GATGATTCGACCACGCGAGGTTATCGGGTTCAAGGTGTAACGGGATGACTTCTTGGTGGTAATTGTTTTCGAGTTATTCCCACACGTAGACGTCGACCTCAGGTTTTAAAAAATTATTTTAACTACACGCGAGTTGTGGGTAAAATTTGCTTGACGGCATGTCAAGAAGACGGCGTCCTCGTGTGAAACGAGTTAACACAAAAGAAGATGAGCTATCAAAAGTTGCAACCTCACATTACAAGTAGCACTCGGGGTTTTTTTTAATATTCACACATTCACGATCCCGCAATTGATCCTCCGGAGCAGTGATCGCCAAACGAAAGATCGCGAGCCACCGGTCGCTCGAGAGTGGCATTTCGGTCGCTCGCGTAAGATATCTTAACAAACTATAAATTTGTCTCTCAAATATTTATTATTGGACGCCGTAATAAAATATTTCTCGAAGTTAATTACAATGAAATGCTTAACAAGTTACCGTTGTAAAATAAATTTCTAGGAACATTGCGCAATACACTTTGCGCCAAACTTAGGGTTCGGGGTATCCCAGATAACTTGTACAGCCTTATACAAAGCCTACTTTTGTAACCGTAGTAATGCTGAAGCCGGATTTAACTCGGTCATTCGTCGACCAACTTCAGTGGGTGCCCACAAGAGGGTCTGTGTTAAGGACCCTTGTTGTGGAGATGTCACTCTGTGACGACCTACTAAAGTGGATTTTACCAATGGACTGTCACATTATTGCTTATACCGATGACATTACCTTAGTTGTCAGGCTGGTTCTCGAGTCTTGCTGGAGAGCAAAGCTCATATCGCACTAAGCCATCTCAGAATGGGGTAAACCAATCGGCTCTCATTCGCTCAAACAAGACTGAAGGGCAATCCTCCTCAGGGTCGACTCGAACTTCTCATCCTCCTTTTGCGTTCAATAACAAGAAGGTACGAATGTCTCCATCAGTACACTATCTGGGTGTATTGCTGGATGAACACGGTCACTTTTTGTTACATGGGAGAGGTGCGGTTGACAAAGCTAAAGCCGCGTTTTAGCGTATTTCGCATCGCGTCTAATACATGGGGTGTAGGTTACAAATCGCGGTTATTTGCCTATAATTCCATCTTCTGTGGGATTGGCAGGGTACGCAACTGGATGCTGGGCGCACCGCTGTTCGTTGACAAATATTACTAGAATCCTCTTGTCGGGGCAGCGCCATACCTCCTTAATCTCCTCGCGACTTATCGCACTTCTTCGCAGCTTCGCTGTTAATTGTGCTGGCGTCCTTCATCGACCTTGAAATCCAGCTGGGGGGCCGTCAGATTTTCTTTAAATCAACAGTCCTGTTGTCGTCGGCGCCACTACATTTTGCCCAATCGAGGGCGAATCTGTGTAACTTAAATCACGCGATCCGCAGAATCGAAACCGGTAGTGGCAGGAGAGGTGGATTCCTCCCCCAAAGGGCGGACCACCTATCTCTTCTTTCGCAATATCAGAGCCAGGCTTAACTGTAGCTGGTTCTTCCCAGACTTCTGGGTCAGTCAATTTCTGACTGGCCACGGTAATTTCAGGGCTAAACTTAAAGAGTTTAACCTTGTAGCATCTCCACATTGCTGGTGTGGGCACGTCTGTCAGGATTACAGTCACGTTCTGTGGTCCTGTCCTTTCCTGGACGCTGCGCGCCGCGATCTACTCTATGCTGTCCGATGCGGCATTTCTCCAGCGGGTCTTCCGGTGGAGGGCCCTATCGGACACATGGATCTGGTCAGCAGTGTAATTTGCTACAGGGCATTTGTTCGCTTTGCATCGACTTTCGGAGAGTTGTACAAGGCTGCTTTCCTCCTTCTCCTTTCTTAAAAGACTGGCATTATGTTTAACTTCACGCGTTTCAGAAAAAAACTGCTTTTGTTGCACCGATTAGACCGGCCCCAAAGCCGAGGTATATACCCGGTGTGGGTGGATGGCAAGGGATGGAACTGTGTCGGACCGGTCTGACACAGCTTCATCCTGGGTACAAAAATAAATACACTTTGTTTCTCCCTCACTCATTAGTATTGCCGATTAAGTGGTAATGGCAGTCAGAAATGAATATACAGTGGTACCTCGACATACGAGTTGAATCGTTCCGCAACCTTGCTCGTATTTCAAATTACTCGTATCTCAAAGCAAATTTCCACTTTGAAATTAATTGAACTTCCATTAATCCGTTCCAGCCCCAAAAATGTCACCTTAGTTATTTTTGTTACGTGTTTTTAAATAAGAAAAATGTTTTTATAAATGACTAATAATGTACAAAAACATAATAAAATAAATTGCTCGTATCTCAAATTTTTCTCGTATGTCAAAGCAAAAAATCGCTCGCATGACGGCTCGTATCTCAAAAAAACTTTTATGTTGGGGCACTCGTATGTCAAGGTACCACTATAATACCATATGGTCTCACTTTTGTATGTGCACAAGAAGAATATAAGAACCACTTTAATCGATCTGTCACGACGGCTCGAAACCTACAGCTTCACCCGATGGGGTCTATTTACTATAGGAATATATATAGAGATAGAGATATATAGACTCCAAGCATTTCCAAGCCAAGATTTTAATAAATTCTTTATTAATATGCCGCAGACTTAGGCACGAATCCGTCTCAAAGTTCTCGCCGCAGGTGTTCCTAGTGCGGTTTCACTTGCACTTGCACATGCGCGATATTTTTTCTCACTACCATTTAGTACGCAGCGAGAAAAAGCATCACGCCCGTGCCGTTTATTCTTTATATTTTTTAAGACAAATACATCTCGAGCGAGAAAAAATATCGCGTCCGTTTTATTATTTTTCGCAAAATTATTTATAATATTCATTCTTAATTTTTTAGACAAATACAAAATGTTTGTAACATGTGGGATATATATTAGAAGAGTTATTCGAGAAAAATCAAAAACTTGCGGTCCCAAATAGACCCCATCGGCACGGCTAGGTTAAGCAAACATGTATTTTTTTGTAAAAAAACATTTTTTTTTGTTTATAATAATTTATTATATACTAAAATTTATATGCATTTTAATATTTTTTGTTTATTAATATAACTCTAATAATTTTGATACAATTATTACGTTTATTTTATTAACTAGGTGCATTTTATATATTCTTTTTATCTCTAAATATCTTTAACACCAAAAAATCCTATTGGTGGTCCGCAGGATTTAAAGTTATTGATTTAGTGGTCCGCAAGATCCTATAGTTTGGCGATCGCTTGTTTATATTATTTTTAATATTTTTAAATTAAAAATAATCTAATCAAAAAGATTTTGTCCCAAGCAAATCTCTCGAAAAGGCAGGTGACGTTCATATGGTCAGATTGTGTGGCGCACACAGGCGCCGGAAGATCAGGTGTGCCGAAAGGCGCCAAACTGAAAAATATATAAACTGGACACTGTCGGGGCGCCAATGAGAAAACGAAAAGAAATTAAACATTTAATAATTTATTTTTAAAATCTCCATCAAAGAAAACGCGTATCGTCGGAACTCATAACAAAAGAAAAACATAGAGTTAAAATAAGTATATTTCTATCTACCATAATCCAACATGCGAAGTGTAAAGGCGGAGTAAGATTGTTATTAATAATCTTTACGAAATAATTTACTTATCATGGGTTCAAAACCTTTTTCCTACATTTATAAAAATTGTGACACAAAGTAATCAAATAATGCACAAAAAGTTAACCAAAACAGATTCGATATTAGTGAACATTTAAATAGATTTCTCTACTAAAAAATATCAAAATATCCGAGCGATGTCGAAAAGGCATTTAATAAATTTGTAGCCTTAAAAAATATTGAATTTTAAAAATAAGAAAAGTATACATTTAATACAAATATAATATATTTTCTAGTTTTTTTTTAAATTTATTATTTATAAAACAATGTTAAAGGGTTTAATAAATGGTGTACCATAATATTTCCCAAAATACCTCGGGATACGTCCTTAATCCATTCCAGATTCTTGAATTTATACCAAACAATAATATTTCCCATTGCCATATTATACATTGATGAGAATTTATAAAAATAATAAATACTACCTAATACCTAAGATAAATAAAACCGAAATTTCGCTATCTTTTCCACTTCAGAGCCAGACAGTATCTATCTATCTATGTTATTTCTGCTCCTTCTTACGCACCTTCTCAGTAGTCAGCTCATCCCTATGCCATTCTACTCAGTAGTGCGCCGATAGTATCGGGCGTCTGTGTGCAGAACTCAATTTATCGCCCCTTATACGTCTGTGTTTTAAAAGACGAACTACGTGCTATCACTCATATATTATATATTATTTCATTTATTCTATTTAATTATTATTTAATGTGTGAAAATGTTTCCCTCTTAAAACCCATAATTTTTCGGCACTTGTGTGCGTCGCACAATCTGGCCATATGAACGCCGCACCGCTGATTCTACTAACTCTTCCACTTCACTATCACATACATCCAGAACCATGAACTAAGAGCCAATAACTTTCACTATTCAGCCACTGCTTTTAACAATAAAATCCTTCAAGTTGTGTTCAATGCTTTCTAGGAAACTTCCTGCCAATAGTGAAGTGATCATTTTAAAACTCTCTCAGGGTTAATTCCGTGTCAGAGGTCACGTGAAAGAACATCTGATATTTAATTGATAGAGGACGTAAGCGCTCTTACCGCCCCTAATTTTTAGCGCCTGTGTGCGCCGCACAATCTGGAAAATATGAACTGCGCACCTCTGATCGTACCAACTCTTCTACTTCACTATCGCATGCATCCAGGCCCATGAATCTGTCTAGAGAGGCGATAACTTTCACCATGCAATCACTGCTTTTAACAAAAAAAAATCCTCCAAGTTGTGTCCAATGCTCTCTAGGAAACTTCCTGCCAACATTTTATGAGATAAATTAAATGGACAATAGTAAAGTGATCGTTTCAAACCTCTCTCAGGGTGAATTCCGTGTCAGAGGTCACTTAAAAGTACATCTGATATTCAATTGATCGAGGAAGTAAGCGCTATTAACGCCCCTAATTTTCAGCCCTTGTGTGCCCCACACAATCTGCCCATATGAACGCCACACCTCTGATTTTACTAACCCTTTTACTTCACTATCACATACATCCAGAAGCATGAACCTCCATAAGAGGCAATAACTTTCACTATTCAGTCATGGCTTTTAACAAAAAAAAATCCTCCAAGGGTTCAATGTTTTACATGAAACTTCCTGCCAAGCTTTGTCAATGATCAAGATAAAGATAATGAACAATAGTAAAGTGATCGTTTCAAACCTCTCTCAGGGTTAATTCCGTGTCAGAGATCATTTGAAAGTACATCTTATATTCAATTAATTGAGACGTATATCGAGGTACATTTATTTCAAAGTAGACGTATACCGAGGTATCACTAAATTTAATATAAAAAATAGAATATTACTATTGAAATCAATTATTTATAAAGCGATTTATGATTATATCCACAATATCCTTAGTATATTTTGACAAAAGAGTGTGACCTGTGCACGTGTGAAAGAGTTGTTGCCGTTATTGTATTATTTTGCTTTACGATGCTTTCTATTTTATAAATAAAATAATAAATAAAATTATTTATATAAACCCGTGGCGGATTAATTTCGCGCTCCGCAAAATTCCTGTTTACATGAATCTGAAATGCTTTTTTTTTCAGAAAATTATTTATGATAGTTCTCTAATTTTATAGAGTTATTAAAATATTACTCGATTGATCAATATAGTTATGATACGTGAACGATTAGTCTATATATCCTTTATACGAGTGGTGCGTGGGACGTCTTTACAGAAACGCGTCTGTAAACATGCGCACGCGCATCGCCTACGTCACCGTGTGCATAACCACCGCAACACGATGACGACACACAATTTTTGTGAATCAGCGCCGGCGAAAGTGGTTCAAGTTTACAACTCGTCAGTGGCAAGAGTCAAGAGTCAAACAACTGGTTCGCTATCTCACGGGAACACGCTCCGCCGAACAATGGAAACGAAATCGTGTTCCCAGTGATCTGGGCCCGGTCTGGGATCCAGCTGGTGTTGCAATCGATTAATTGGTCGACGGATCGGGAGCGCTCGGCTAAACGATCGTGACGATCCGGCTCGATCGGCCTGAGCGATGGATCTACGGCCGATCTATCGATCACGTGCGTAATTGGCGTACGCTAGATGGGATTAGAGCGTGTTTATGTAGACATTATAGTGAATTATTACAGGGCCGTAGTAAGAACTATTTTTATCTACATATTTTTTAATTATTATTTTAGTAATAGTTATATTTTTTTCTGTAGTAGTAATAAATTACCTGTAGCCCTTTGCACTATACGAGTTTTTTGTTGTTATATTATTTTAACAGCTCTGCTATGTTTTATCCGACTTCTTTGGTAAATGTAGGTCTAGTACAAAATAGTAAATCTTACATTTTTTGTCGTAAATTACAACATCGATGTCGACGAATGGGCGCCTATGTACATTCTAATAACTCAATTAAAGGCACTCCTTTTAAAGATTCACTTAATATATTATTTAATTATTTTAAACAAAATGTTTCGAAAAATGTAATTGCAATTTTAATAAAATGTGCTATCTACCTGTATAACTCGGTGATATAAATCATAGAAAAATTAAAGATTAGTTCACTAACATTTAAATGTACTTTTTGAGAAAAAAAATTGGTGTAAAAGGGTAATAATTAAAAAACCTTTAAATATTCATCTTGATAATGCAGTAAACCCTTCTATAGCGCTCCGTGATATAGCGCGATTTTCTATAATGAGTTCGACAGTTTGACGATGTCGGATCTATTAGTGTCTAGGCTTCTATAGTGCGGGTTTGTTGAGCTGATAAGTTTTTTTCCTATAGTTCTGTTCCTTGGCTTTCTTTTTTGTGTCAAGAAGACATTTCATTTTTTTAGAAAAAAGACATTTTTATTAATTATTTTATTTAAAAAGATTTATAGTCTAGGTTTATAATAGTATAATAAAAAAAAAAAAATATATTAAAGCGAAAGCTTATCAATATCATAAGATCAATTAAAAAAGTCAGGAGAATAACTATGCGATTAAAATGTATTCCAAAGAACACCAAGAAAGGCTCCAGAGTCTAGACTAGGACTTCTTTTTGGTTTACACTCAATTCTTTTTTTAAACGCTCGATACTGTCCAAAAAATTGTGTGAAAAGAGTGATTTTGTTATTAAATCAAAACAGCCGATGGGGTCTATTTTGTATGAAATGAATATATGAAAATAGACCCCAAACATCTCAAGTCAAGAATTGATAAATTCTTCGACAATATCTTGACATTTAAAAATTAATGGATTATTCTATGCACACAAATAGTTATTTATGATATATATTAGAAGAAAAAAAATATCGATCTAATTTTGAATTTTTCTACTAGGAGGTGACGTGCGCACAGAGCGACGACCCGCCACGACTGAGGCCCGTTCCCGGCTCTTCACGTGTTTTTTCGCCCCTTTGCACAGCACGATATTTTTTCTCGCTCGCACTTGCACATGCGTGATGTTTTTTCTCGCTAATATCCGGTACGGAGCGATAAAAAGCATTGCTCCCGTGCTAATGGAAAACAATATTGTTGTTTTTAATAGATTTATATGAGTACTCCATAACTACAGTGGAACGCGTTTTTTACATTTTCGACGGAGCTGAAAAAAACGTAATTAGTGGGAAAATGTATGTAATTGTTTTTTAATATTTAAAAAGGTGCATTTGATTTGTAAAAAGTTGTATTTGATTTGAAAAAGGGTGCATTTGATTTGAAAAATTTGATGTATTTGACGTGAAAAAACTGTAGCAAACTGTGATTTTCGGATCATTAACCTCTTGTGTTACCTGATGAGGAATATTTGTAGACAAGTTTATCGCATTACCCAACCAGAGCTGACCACGCCCATTGTTGTTTAACCGCGGCAGTCAATCTAAAACTGGTCCTGTCTAGTTTGATTTTCATTCGAAAATGATTGAAATCAATTAAATGGTAGCCGCAATAGAGGTCAGGCATTTGTGCACGTCGGGATCGTCTAGAAGAGCAAACAAAACGTCCATCGCGATGCGACTTGCGACCTTCTACGCCGATTGATGCCATAAAAGCATTCGGATCGAGTGACAAAAACTGGCAATTTACCACTCACAGCCAAGGACTTGCACAAACCCATTACGAAAGCGTGATGCAACGCACAACTCATTTTTGTCACAGCACCCCAGATGATGACTTCCTACTTCTTATCGCCGAGATGAGAATGGTCACGACTCTTAACCAACGGCCAACATTTACATTGTGCAGATTAATTTGCGTCTGATGCGAATGATTAATGCGACCCGGGTCTCAATTAAGGCAAGTTTCGATCCGAAGATAGATAACCGGGAGATGTGCAAATAATCCTAGAAAGGCAATTCTTGTGCTGGACTAATGAGCAGACATATGCAAACATGGCTGTGATACAAATTGGATGAAGCAATCTTTAATTTACATTATAAATACAATCCGCTTAATTGAGACAAATCGGACCATATAATTTTGTCTTAAATAAGCGCCTAGCTTTTATAAGCAAATAATATGTAATTATAAAGTATAATTATACAAAGTATACATATTAATCTAAAAAAATATGCACTATTATATTCGAAGCCTTGGATTGGTTGAATTAACCCCTTGTGTGATTTGCCCGAATACAACTCAGGTAGGTATTTTGCTGACACAGTGATTTGCCTGAATCCAGCTCGGGTCATATCCCCACCAGTCTAGAGAACGCATGGCGTGCGTTAAGTGACACGTGTCGTAATTTAAATCATTCGAGAACAATTACCCACTTTTTTCCAAGAAGTTGATCACAGATGTGGTTAACGATGTGGTGTTAGAGGCAGAAAATTTCCAGCTTTCCTTTTTTTCAATAAACTGTAAAAAAAATATCTTATATATCGTAATTCTACATTTCAATTTGTAACCCTTTCTTTAAAACAAATATAAGTCATACAACCCCAACCATGGGGTCCAAGCCAATCGGATTTCAACTGCTCCAAATCAATCTGAGTCAATCCTTCTTAAGGATCGACCCAGTCCTTCACGTCTACCCCATTTTTGGTTTAATAATAAGGTCGTTTAAATGTATCCGTTTTGCAGCAATCAACAATATTAGCCTCTGTTGCCATGGGCGCCAAGTTTTTTCTCCCTCGCATCCATTACTATGTGCCAATGCGAGTGAAACGTAATAGTGTATAGTGAATAATTATTTTTGTTCTAAGAATAATCAATTTTTACAAAAAATGACAATATAATGATGAAGAATTCATCAATATCTTGACTTGAAATGCTTGGGGTTTCTGAGGTACCCCCTTCGGACGACTCGGTTGCTTACGAGCGGCCGTGATGGATCGATTAATCTCACTCGCACTAATATTACATTAAAAAGACCAGTCCTGTTGTAACACTACTACAATTTGTCCACTCGGAGGCAAATCTATGATAAACCTAAAGTGTTAGAAAATCGGCTCTTGATCAGTGGCAAGAGAGTGGGATTTCTCCCTCAGAGGGTGGACTACCTATCTCTTTTTCCTGATATTGGAGAGACAAACTAAATCGTGGCTGGTACTTCCCAGAGTTTTGGGCCAGACAATTTCTGACTGGCCCAAAGATTTTAAGTGTTTAGCCTAGTAGCGTCTTCGCACTATTTTATTTGCGTACGTTTGTCAGGATTTTAGTCACGTTCTGTGGTTCTGTCCTCACACAGACGTTGTGCGTCATGGACTTGGTCCATGTGAAATGGAAAAGAAATTACAGATTTTTGGCAGTAGAGTTTATGATTCATCCCATTGTGCGGTGGCTCATAAACAACAGCGTCGTCCGAAGGGGGTCTCTCGGGGACCCCAAGCATTTTATTTAAATGAATTATTCTATATGACACCACTCTTGGCGATGTCTCGCGGCAGACTAGGCACTCGTAGTCAGTACGTTTCACTCGCATTCGGCACATCGTACCGGATGCGAGCGAGAAAAAACAGCGCACGTGTGGCAACAGCGGCGAATTTTTAAGACAAATACAGAAAGTTTGTATAACATATATACAGAAATAAAACTCTTATTATTAAAAATACTATACTAATATAAAACGGCGAAAGATATATGTGGAAAAAGATTATCATGTCATGTCGGTTCGAAACCAACCGCGTCGTCCGAAGGGGGTCTATTTTCCATTATAAATTAT